>QKQZ01019273.1:0-21347 GCA_003595255.1 Solenopsis fugax
ACTATTATTTGTAGAAGATAATTCCCCAATTGTACTATCTAATACTACATTTTTTTCTGAGTGTACTATCAAAAAATTTGAAAACTTGGAATGTCTATATATTAATCATAAATTTTTTTATTTATTTAATTTGATAAAGATCCTTTATTATATGAAAAGATTGGATAACCTCCTTAAACGCATTAGAATAATATTTATAATCGTACCGGCATAGGATAAAATTCGTAAATCTTCGCCTTGTAGATGTCCCGCGTGAACTTCGGATCAAGATCATCATTGTCCATTACCGTAATCTTCACGCTGCTGTTCGTGCTTCTGGCGGGAACGCCGCGATCCTAAGAAATTGCATCATCTGTGTTACGTTAGGAATTACTATTGCAAACCAATCCGGTTTGTCATTCATTGCTGAGTTGCAATTTCTTGACTGCAATATGTTGACCGTCGCGCTCTCCGCGACGATCATTTAACTTTTCATATCCAGCGGAACGTTAAGATTCTATAATGCTGCGGTAAGAAAAACTGCATCGCATCGCGCGTTTTTCAGGTATGCCATGGCTACTCACGGTCGCAGTAATGACCAAGGTGAATTCGCGATCTCCGCTGTCGTAGTCGACCGGTTTCCGGAGTATCAGGGCGGTCCTGTGCCCAGACTCGAGGGAAAATTTGCCTTGCTCGTTTCCCTTCACGATAGCGTAATAGACGTCGCTGTTCGGCGTGTTCGGCTTGTCGCCATCCAGCGCGTGGATCCCGCGAAATATCGTCACACCTGCGATTTCATTCCGAATCTTTATGCCGCGCGGCAACTCTTTTGGAGAACGGAAAAAGAGGGAGGAGACCCGCGAGCGAGGAAAAAAATCACTCCATGATTCTCGACAGAATTAATTTGAAAAAATAGAATTTGATATGGCGAAAGTGCACACGTCCGGTCTCGAAAAAATAACGAGAGAACGCACAGAATGTTTCCTATAACACTCAACTCGTTTAGAAAGTATCAATATTTTTTTTAATATAATGGCTTATTTTTTTCATTAATGTAGTAATTTAGTTTAAAAGAATTTGTGTTTTATGAACATTACTACACTGAGAAAAAAAGTTATTAACTTGATTAAATTTTTCAATTTGATTAAATTTCTTCAGTTCAAACATTTATGTATTTAAATTATATATATGTGTGTGTGTAGTTAACTTAAATATATAAATACTTAAACTGAAGTTGAAGTAGTTTATGTATTTAAGTCAAATGCATAAATACTTGAACTGAAAAAATGTAATCAAGTTGAAAAATTTAGTCAAGTATGTATTTTATGTATTTAAGCTAAATATATATGTAGTTAACTTAAATATATAAATACTTAAACTGAAATTCAAGTATTTTATGTTCAGTATTTATGTATTTAAACTAAATATATATGTAGTTAACTTAAATATATAAATACTTAAACTGAAGTTGAAGTAGTTTATGTATTTAAGTCAAATGCTTGAACTGAAAAAATGTAATCGAGTTGAAAAATTTAGTCATATATGTATTTTATGTATTTAAACTAAATATATATGTAATTAACTTAAATATATAAATACTTAAACTGAAGTTGAAGTAGTTTATGTATTTAAGTCAAATGCATAAATACTTGAACTGAAAAACTGTAATCGAGTTGAAAAATTTAGTCAAAAGTTAACAACTTCTTTTTTCTCAGTGTACGTTAATCCTATTTTAAAAGAACCTTGATGATCTCGAAATCTCGTAAAATAATCAACCTGAAGAAAATGCTGTTATCATATATAACACTTGCCCCTTCGAAACGTACGAACAACTTTTCCCTTTGGTATCTTTTCGTGCCATTAAAAACAATAGATGTTCTAAATGGTCGAGTTACAGAAAACGCTCTGTAAAATGTCAGATTCTTGAAAACAAGTTCGACGCGCAACGGAGCGTGCACAGGCGTCAAGTAACATTTTATTTCCGTGAATTACGCGACATGTACGCAAGAGCGGCTGGGAATATTAATTATGTGGCATTCAGGTGCGGCGGGTGCGATTTATGATATCGCTGCTGGGTCCAATATCTCACCGACTGGCGTAAGCTCGTCCACCGTCACGTGATAAGGCGCATCGACAAATTGTGGCGCGTGGTCGTTTATATCCTCCACGTAGATCGTCACCGACAAATGCGACGATACCTGGAGCATAAACGGCAGAGCATAAGTCACACTTGGTAGCCGCGTCCGATCGGAGTTCCCTCCTTCACCCCCTCGTCGTCGGGCGGAGGGGGGGGTGGGAATCGCCGGGGGGATCTCTAATCCATGCTGAATTATATGCGACGGCACAATTCAGCGTCTCAGGGCTCGTTTTACGGCACGGGTCATAAAACGCGATGCTATCGCGTTTGGGAAATGAAAAAGGATCGGAATGGTTCCTCGGGAAACGGTAGTTCGGCGCGGTCCACGGAGCTATTCGCGCGGAGTGCCGTTTAGGCGCGTGCATATTCGACGCGGATGGGCGAGTTAAGCAAGGATCTAGCGCGCGACCGTTCGCGCGAAAGCCGTAATCGCCGGTAATCGAGACGAGTAAATAGTGTACGGCATGCAGACGGCAGGATCAGACGCGGCGCGTTATTGATCGCCACTTTCCGCTCGTTCCCTCGCGCGTTACGCTCGTCGCGGCCGAGTATCTTCGAAAGCAAGTAAGTCGGGCGGACTGAATTATTAAAAAGTGGACCGAGAGAAACGTCGATTTGCATCTCCACCAAACGAGAACGTTATCGTGTCTCAAAAAAGAAAAATCTGTAAAACAACGGAGATCCCTGTCGATCGGCATTAGGGACTAGGCTGTTAAGCGTGTGCCGCACGTTGCGTGCGTTAACGACTCCTTACCCGCTTCGGTATTCCGCGCGCGGGAGTCGTTACATAAATGCTTATTATCACGCGCAAAAGAGCTTGAAACCGGTAAATTCGCCCCGTTCAAATTTGCTCTTTTACTCGCATTCAACCGGTTTGCGCACGCTCTAATTGCACATGCTCGGATTGAACTGAAAATATAAAAAAAAAAAAAAAAAATTCGCGCGCTCACGACAATCTGTTTAAAGAGCAGCGAACGACACCCACAGCAAAATGAGCGGAAAACGCGACTAAATTGTCGGCCGGCGTTCGCGCGTATCTCGAATTTGATTGCGTCGATCGCGAGGTCGATGACCGGCGAATATGATATACGGTTTCATGTTAGTTTACCAGCGAGTCACCGGAGCCCGAGTCGCAGGAGACTCGAAATTTTAATAGGTTCCTCGGCGACTCCGCGTCCACCAGGTCCTCCAGAGATTGCGCCAGAATCAGAGAAACGTGCGTCTTGTTCGTCTCCTTGTAAGCGAAGAAGCCGGCGTCCTCCTCCTGCGAGATTTATTTCTTTTTTTTCTACGCATCGCTAAGATAAACAGATTCCCGTGTAGAAATGTTGGTAAGATTCTAATGGGACCTGTAGTTGGCCCGAATATAAATCTGAGCCTTGCATGACATGTAACAAATTGTTCACAAGGCCATTATATGGAAAGAAAAGAAAATTTTAAAAATCAAATTTCCGTTACTTTCTGCTTCAAGTAATCAAATATAGACCTCGTTATAAAATAAGATTTAAATAAAAAATCCTTTTTATGCCCTGCAAATAAGGACTTATTGAATATTTATTTTTCTTACATGTGGTGTCATTCATAAATCTTTTTCTGGTCCTTACAAGTTACCCTACACAGAAAAAAAAAATTAGTATTAAATCAAGAATTCATTATTTTATATATAAGCAAAAATATAAAATTTTCTTGGAAGAATTTATAATCTTAAACAGACATAATTTGCTTACATGAAGAAAATTTTTCTCTTCATGTAAGCAAATTATGTCTGTTCAAGATTATAATTTCTTCCAAGAAGATTTTATATTCTTGCTTATATATGAAACAATGAATCTTGATTTAATACTAATTTTTTTCTGTGTAATAAATGAGTATTCATGAAGTTAAAACTTTCTTATTAAAAACTAATAAGGGTCTCATTAGATAAAAATAAGGGAACCTTCCTTGTGGCATCCCTAACAAATAATGATCGAGGCCTCATAAAATCATCCTTAATAAATTTCTACGGGTAATAATACGGAGAGATTATATGTATATGGACGTACCTTGTCGACCGGCGTAATGGTGAGACGATTTCGCGGATGTGCCTCCAGTGAAAGAATTTCGGTTCCCATCTCTAGATTCTCCGGCACCCTCACGAATTTCAGATACTCCCCGACGGGATAAAACTGGCATCCTAACGAGAGGAGGGAAACGCGACATTAAACTTGCACGTAAATTGATTCAAAGCGAGCGATCGCGGGATGCTGGAATAAAAATGCGCAGAGAGCGGATTTCGCGAAATACACAGTTACGCATCGCGGGAATAAGAATGTGCCGGTGAGCTCTTCAAACAGAATGAAAGTAATCGAGTTTAGTTTTATTTCCACTTTTATTTCTCCCACTATCGTCAGATAAGAAGTAAGAAGGCATCGCCGTGTCGAATACAATGTCGGATACGACGACATAAACAGCGTTGTTTGCCTTCGCCAGTTTTGCGTCAATTTCCGCCTACTTGCCGACAGACTTTGCCTCTCCTCAATTTACTTTCAAAGTTTATGTCAAGGGAAGATCGATATGTGCGGTCAAAAATAAAATATTTTGAAATTCTACTAATGGAGCTATGTGTCTCTCAAATGTAAAAGTTCTCTTCTAACAATAACTACTTTTATCCAGAAAGATACATAGATAATTTATATGTGCGTACGTGTATAAATCATAAATATTTATAATAAAAAATACTTTTTAATTATAATCGAAGAATATAAACAGTGAAAGCTTACGAGCAATAAATATTTTACTTATCATACTTATGCATTATTTGCACGTGTAATATATCTAAACAAATACTCCAAATGTGCAAACTTTCTTTTCGATTAAATTTCTCCGTGATACTTAAATAATGGACCTTCTCTAGCTTGCATAGTGTATCAGGCAGATAAGCACTTCTTGCACGTAAAATGTCAGGGAGATCGGTAACGCGAACATCATGCGATCCTGTTGGAAATAATAAAGCTATTAAATCGCCAACAAAACTTTACGTTTACAATTTTATAACGCGGCGTACAACCCAAATGTCTATCAGCAAACCTATTTCTAAGGAAATATCACACAATTCTCGACCAAGTTGAAAAATATCTTTATATAATTTTTATTTCGAGATATAAAATGCACTGAGAGAAAATTCTCAATCAAGCTGAATGTGTCTATAGTTTTGCTTTTAATTCAAGATATAAAATACACTGGGAGAAAAAATTATTGCAATTTAACTATAATTTATAATCATATTTTCGAAACTAACTATATATATTTATAGTCGTTTTAGCAATGCAAATTATAGGTATTAGTTATTATTAGTACCTAAATAGTAAGAATAAATGCTAAAAAATAGTTATGTTCACTGTAATTGTAATTGCATAAAAATGTTTATATTATTTTCACACTGAAAAAAAAGACTGGTTATAACTACCAAATGTATAGTGAAATAGTATCAATTAAATATTTGGTCAATTTAACCAAAAATAATTTTGCTTTTCTAAATATTTAGTAACTTATACCAGATTTGATAATACTTACTAAACATTTAGTAAAATAAAATTATTTTTGGTTATATTGACAAAATATTTAATTGATACTATTTCACTATACATTTGGTAGTTATAACCAGACTTTCTTTTCAGTGTACCATCCACATTATCCATAATATTTTACTACAACAATATTTGAAATTATTATAAATTATAATAAAATTGTTTTCATAGTTAGCAGAACTATAAACGTAAGATTATTATTACTGACATTATAACAGTAATAACTATAAAAATGGAACATCCAACCGCGATTATTTTATCGTGCAACTATAGTCACAATTATCAAACCATTTTTCTCTCTGTGCAGATTCTTTGCTATTCCGACGGTATATGCGCTTCAAATAATACGAAAGCGAGTCGAGCGAACCGTTATTCGAGCGGTGTTACTTCATAATTCGTATTTTCAGATAAAGACGTTCCCAGAATCTGCCGTACGCGCGTTTCGTCATTCGAAACTCGAACGTAAACGATCCTGCGGCTTTACACCATTGTTGCGTACGTGCGCGCTGAAATCCACGCGGGGGGAACAGCGACCGACTAATTATCCAGCATAATCTGGACGCGAGAGTGAAACATCGCTTCCGACTGCGAAAGGGAACGGATCGAGGAGAGACGATAGCGAAGCGGGCGCGCGCGCTCGCGTTATCTGGCAATGAAGAGGAAGCCCGCGCGCCTCGATCCTATCTCAATTTATTCTGGGCTGAGATCGTCCGGCCGATCAGATCGAGCCGGAGGAAGGATTGTGTATCGCCGGCCACTCGCGATACTCGCCAGATTCTTCGAGATTACTCGTGGCCCCGTATCGCGCTCGCGTCTCGTGCTAAGATACATCTATCGCCCCGTCGCGAAAACGCGGAGGCTTTATCTCCCGCCCCCGTCGTAAAAACGTCACAGGCCGGCGATTCGTTACGAGAGCACTTAGATATCTTTATAATCGCGCTGCCAACGTAACCGCGCGCACGCGGATCACCATTTTATCCTCGTATGAGCTTTTTCCGCGGCACTCCGACTGCTTGGAGCTGCTGGGCAATTGCGCGATGTAAGCGCTTCCCCTTTCTGTGTACGCAATCTCACAGAAAAGAGCTCACAGAAATATACAGAATGTATCATAAGATAAAGTTCATCGTCGACAGACGTTGCGTGAAACGTACATGAAACTTCCTGCATTGCTTTAAATATTTTGTAGCAGAGTTGTATTTTTATTACATAGCACTAATTACACAAAGTAAATTAATAAAACGCATCGTATCTTCAAACTTTAGCTGGTATAAAAATCCAAAGAAAGGGAAAGAGAAAAGAGTCCAGTTATTATAAAATATTTCAACCAAATCAAAATCAACAAACATTTATTATATACACAAAAGGAATAATTTTATTATATCTATAAGCTAGATACAGATCAGAAAATAATTTTATGTTGGATTATCAAAATAATTATGTACCCTCCGATAGAACATTTATTAAATTATATGACAAAATCTTGCTTAAAAATTATAATTTGCAGTTATGTAGATACTCGTATATTTACAAGAAATAGATGTAGAAGCATTGACCTTTTATAAAATATTAATAACTGTGCGCATATAATTTCGAAATAGTATTTTAGCAAAATTATGACGATATGTTGATGCATCTTAATATATTTGCAAAATTAAATTTAGAAAGAAATTGTTTAATAATTGAAAAAAAGTATTTTAGCTGTATTACGTATAAAATAATTAAAAATATAAATAATCCATGTGCATGTTTACAAAAATGCATAATTATTCCTAAATTATAATGTAGAAATATTGAAGCATGAAATATTACATATTCAGCATGGTAACATTTTAAATAAAGAATCAAATGGTTTTTTAAATAATTATAAAAAATATATATATATACCTCAAATTTAGATTTTACTAATTTTTGACAAATACTATTTAGGAATCTTATTTCCATAAAATTCCTGCATTATGATGTATCATACACAGAGAAAACGATTTCTTCAAACTTAATAAATTTTATTGTATCCAAACAAATTTGTTATTTGGAATGGTCCAAACAAACCAATGTTTGAATCAATAAGTACAATTATTTGAATTTGAAACAATATATATCTTCGTCTTAAATAAATCATTTATTTGAAACGAAAGATATAATATCAATATATTTTGCCATTTTTATATAAATAAATTATTTGTTTCATTGTTCGTATACTTATTGTAATCAAATAATATATTATTTGATTGAAAGATATTATTTCAAATAATAGTGTTATTTCTGTCAAATACACTGCAAATCCAAGTGTGTAAAACATGTAGTCACTTTTTACGCATTTGCATTTTTTACACATTAAATTAATTTTATGCGTGTAATTTTTGTACTTTTTACACGGTTAGACGTGTATCGATATTAAATTACACGTCTAAGCGTGTAAAAAGTACGAAAATTACACGCAATAAATGTATAAAAAATGACTACATGATTTTACACACAAAAATACACATTTGGATTTGCAGTATAATAGAGATTATTTTTAACGAAACAAAATTTTTATTCAAAGAAATAATGTTTCGTATAAGCATATGTTATTTCGTAAGGCCATGTTATTGCAAAATGTGTCTTGTCTTTTCAGAGATAAGACATTCAAGCATGATGATACTGCTGCAAGAAAATTTGACATTCTAACAGTCAGCTTAAACGTCCAATATAATTTTTTAATGATTCAACACAATTATTTTCAGATCTGTATTTCAGCAAAAGTATCCTTATTGTGTACAGTTTATTTCGAAGAAGAAGAAGAAGAAGAGAGAAAAGTTTGTAATAAGCTCTGGCAACTCCTCTCCGCTGCTCTCACCTTGTGGTACGTCCTGTATAACGGATGCGGGAAAAGCCGACTCGCGTTAGGGTTTCTTGCGTAATATTATCGCATCCCGATCTCATAAATCTCAATCCACTCGAAGGTGAGTTCGGGGGCTTGATGCATTGTTATTCTGCCCTATTTATGTCGCGGCGAGTTAACTCGCGGCGTCATTAGTTATCCCGCTTTAAAGCTCGGTCTTTCAGCGGCACGACGACAAGTGCCGATCCCCGCGATTTTGCCACCGCTTCGGGGCGTCTCGGTCAGATCTCAGTGCTGCAGGTGGCCGTTCGTACTTATCACGTCCGACTTTCACCTTATCGCACAGTGAACGTAACCGTACTCCGATTACGAGGTGGACGCGCGCTCATGCGTACCCCCGTGGCGCGCGAAACCCCATCATTTTTTTCTCGTCAACATGCGCGACTGACTGAAGTTTCCTTTGGCTGTGTACTTTCGTAATAATTTTTTTTTTTTTATTTAAGTAATACCTTGTACAGAAGCTTTAATTCTTCGGGCACGAGCGAATAAATTTCCGGTACCTTCACTTACGTTTCTCGTATAGTATTTACTTAGAAAAATAAAAAAAAAATCAGATGTACTCATTTTAATCACGTTGATCTACGATTCGATTATGCGTGGTTGCTTCCGGTCCCTAATACCCTCGACGGTTTTACGGCCGTACATGCTGATAGTGCGTTGTCGCGGGTCGGTTATGCCTTAATTAGGAATTTACTTACGTAGCGGAACTAATTGCGAAACTTACGTCTAATTATCATCGACGTTGTAGACGCGGTTAAAAATAACTTTACACTTTCTAACCGTCTCAGGCGACGCCAATCGAGGCGTTTTCTTGCTAGAGGTGCGAACGTGCCCGTCCAGACTTCTACTTGCCACTTTCTGATTCAAACGCTCTGACAGATTACGTGCGTAATATGCGTGAATAACGCGACGCCAAGAAATTTAATGGAAACACTGCTTGAGTGATATGGATTGCTATCGAAGATTTCAACCATGAAATCTATAATTCTATAAACTCCTCTCGTTAATAATATTAATTTGTTTCTAAAAAGATGTGTATCTTTTTTTATATATTAATTTAAATCTCTTCTTTTACTACTCTTCTGTTTTAGTGTTACATAAATGAAAAAAGAGTTTGGTAATAACTACCAAATGTTGAGTGAAATAATGCCAATTAAATATTTGGTTAATATAACTAAAAATAATTTTACTTTTCTAAATATTTTGTAAACATTACTAAATTTGCTAATACCTGCTAAATATGCAGAAAAGTAAAATTATTTTTCGTTATATTGAATTATTTCACTTAATATTTGATAGTTATTATTAAACACTTTTTCTCAGTGTATATAATTCGTAGTATTATATAGTTCAATTATATACATATATAATGCTTGGAGTTACATCGATGACGCTAGTACTTTACTAACTCACGTAATCAACGACTTTGAATATTTAACTATCTTTCAACTACGTTCTTGACAGCGTAATTGGCGTGAAAGTATTTATCTTGAACTATGTAAGTTAGTATATGTTTTGCGGTCAGCTTTGAATCTTTCGGAGCTTCACTTTCCAAAAGGATTGCAAACGTTTTAAAGGAATCACTTTGCGGGAATCGCGTCTCTCTCTCTCTCTCTCTCTTTCACTCTCGTGCTCTTTTACCCCTTTCTCCCAATCTAGCTATCTCTTACTTCCACGGCGTCTATTTCTCCAGTCGATGCGAGAGGGGGATTACTTCTGAAAGGCGAGCGGGCCAAGAAATTCGCGAGTGAGCGCTCGGCACACGTACATACACACAGACACACAGACACATCTTCAACCAAACGCGTTATACGCCGTATGCGACAATAGATATGCTTGCCTGTCACACACAGCGTACCCACATATACGTATGCATGTCGTTGCATTTACAGGAATAAGCCCGCTGCTCTCCAAAGCTTTGATGAAAATGTGGGCCAAGGTCAGCCCACTTCTTCCGCGCTTTCGTAGCTTCTTCAGTTTAGGACGGACACTATGGACGTGGGAAGCTCGAACACATGCGTTCTCATCCTCTGAAGCGGCTTAGACGATATCCATATATGTATCTATATGAGCGTCTTACAAGTTTCACATATTCAGTAAAATCCTAATTAATCAGCACGAGCGATAAGAAATATTCCAATATAATGATAATTCCAAATATTTTCTACTTTCTTTCTGCACCAAAGGGAATCCTGCTTCGTATCATTTCCATTAATTAACCAACTCAATTAGCTGGATTTCATTATCATTAAATGTTACTTTAATTTTTCTTGCAAATTTTCCTCTTCTTCACGTGCAACGCTTATAAATTAGTCTTGCAATACTTGTGATGCTACACTAATTTGTGACACGCACACAATAAAGTGACTATTATTATTGAATATATACGAGATTTGGTATGTACCGCTTCACCATTTAATTTATAATTTTCTAATTTATGTTGAAGCGGGATTTTACGGGAGCTTTGTTCCACGGAATCGAGTTCCGCGGCGCGCATCGCCGGAGCTACGACGGCGCTGTAATGGATGACCGCTTGGATTTTCACTGGGAGCGCTTTACGGGGCGAATGCCACCTGCGAATGTTGCGCCTCGACGTTGATTCTCGCGCGAATCAATCTACTGTGTGCAACGGTAAATACGCATCGGCAATCGAATATTTATACGCACGAACTAACGAGATATATTGCATTAGGTTCCCCCGGCGATCGGCGGGAGCCGGGAACCGGCGAAGATTCATTAACGAACCGCCTACAAATTGATGTAGACCCGGCCGCGATCTCACGATCTAAAATGGTAACGATGGGAATTAACAGTCTATCACCGGCAAGGCGGCGCCTTCGCCAGGTTCGCTCGCACCATGTACGTGCAAATTGGCGCACGTACACGTACGTTCGCATTGTTACCGCCGACAATGCAAGCCTGCACAAGGGTACGCTGCCACTCGGGCGCGGGCTGCTCTATATAGGGGCTAATTAGACTTTACATCAAATCCTCCATCGTCTCGGAGTGCCAAATCGCCTGCTAACTGACACAGTTGCGCGCCTAAAAAGTTGTGGACTTCTTCCGCATTAAATAATCAGTAGCATTCATAAATATCGCTGTGAGAAGCAGTGTAGATAGGACGCGAAGAGATATTTTTATTAATATATATTCTATTCATTACTGTATTATTTGGGGGGAAAGCTTAAGAATTTATACATCACTAAGAGAAAAAATTGTAGTGGTAACCAACTGTAAGGGGACAACCATATAAATTTTGTTAATATAATTATACACAGAAAAAAAATTAGTATCAAATCAACAATTCATTGTTTCATATATAAGCAAGAATATAAAATCTCCTTAGAAGTATTTATAATCTTAAAGAGACATAATATGCTAACATAAAGAAATTTTGTTTATATAAGCAATTTATGTCTGATCAAGATTATCAAATTCTTCCAAGATTTTATATTCTTGCTTATATATGAAACAATGAATTGTTGATTTGATAGTCATTTTTTTCTGTGTAATATATAGTTAAGTGAACTATATTATAGTTATTGCACTAAGTTTATGGTTAAGAAAACTAATAAAAAATAGTTGTAACTACTTTATTATATAGTATACTGCAACTATTTTTTATTAGTTCTCTTAACCATGAATTTAGTTGCAATAACTATAATATAGTTCACTTAACTATATATTATAATTATATTAACAAAAAATGTATGGTTGTCCTCTTGTAGTTGCTACCACTACAATTTTTTCTCTCTGTGATTCATTAATTTAAAAGTCCAAATTGAGAGGACAAAAAATAGATTCTTGTTAGTCGGCGCTGTAAGTGGTGCGCAAATGTTTTTCCAAAAAATCAATATTAAACAAATATATTAAAAAGAGATTCTTTACCAATGTGTTTCGGTTGTACTTGCAATCATCTCGATTACAAAAAAAAAACATTTATAATATTTTTCTTATTTTTTATCAACGATCTCTTTAACTTTGAGAGGTCCAGAGAGTCTTTTACTTTTGATGAAATTCTTTTTATATTATTTATATAGTAGTTCAGTACAAAATTAATCGAAATTGCAAATTTTTGCTCTAAACTTTCGATATTATTAATACCTATTAAACATTTGTTTATGAATTTACAATTAACATTAGC
This sequence comes from Solenopsis fugax, assembly GCA_003595255.1. NCBI lineage: Eukaryota > Metazoa > Arthropoda > Insecta > Hymenoptera > Formicidae > Solenopsis > Solenopsis fugax. Next base: position 12,711 of record QKQZ01019273.1, read on the forward strand.
ATATCTAAAAATATTTATTTAATTTTTATAATTAATTACTTATCGTTAGACGATCCATAGCATTATTAAAAATTAATATTCATCGCATCTTTCAGAGATGCATCGAAACGTTTTATTTCTTCGCATTCTTAAATCGAAATGGTTTACTTTTCTCTCAAAAGACTTTATCGAGAGACGCTACGCTGATTAAAAGATGCAAAATCCAGATGCGCACGTACCTGTTACACGCTGAACTTGAACGGAGAAGATCAACAAAGCTACCGTGATCAGCCAGTAATGCGGCAGTGGAAAGGTAGACGTCCTCCTTCGCGTCGACATTTTTGGCTTCCTCTGCTTCCGGTGCGCGTCAGTCACGTTGTAGCCTCGTACATCCCTGAAATTATTCGCGGTGAATCGACGACTGGAGAGCCTGCCTGCCTGCTGGCAGGCGCAGAACCGTGACGATGCATCCTCGCAGGTTGCACTAATTGTAAAGTGCATCCTACGTAGGTAGCCACGCGCGTCTTATGTAAAAGGCGCGCACTTGCACGCGCTCCGCGATCAAGGGAGGAACAATTGCGTTCCGATACGGCACGGGGAAGGGAAAGGTTTATTTACCTCTTCCCTCTGCGCGCGAGTGAGAGATTTAGCTTCATGCCGTGGCGTACGTACGTACGGAAAGCAAACGCGCGCCGGTGTTGCAATCGAGACCCACACGAGATTCAGTCCCGCCGCGCGCCGCCGGTGCACTGCGAGTTTCGAAATTGCATTGCACACCGTTTCATTATATCGGAAGAAATTCATTATATTCAGTTATGATTCTCTCATGATTATATGATCCTACGAGGATTTTCTCCTCGCGTATAGATGGAAGATATATGGAAATATATAGGGCGTTTTTACCGCCATTTAGTAAAATACAATCATCACTCTCACGTCAGAATTTCTCACTTTTACCGCATTATATTTTGTAAGAACAGATTCTTTAATCAATTTAGAATCGCCTTTTTTGCAAGGAACGAGATTCGATTCGATCAAATCGATGGAATCGATTTCCTTCAAACAAAGCAATTTAAAAGATGCCAAAAAAAAAAATACTAATATCGATAGTTCATCAAAAAGTTGTTTGTCTCACCACAGATTATATTTTTAAGTTTACTAGCGCGTCTTAATAATAATGTTTTAGATAAACTTACGCTTTTAATAAATCATCTCTTGCTCGTTTTAAAATAGCTTAAGAGTTTAATTTATATTTTATGATAGCGCTACGAGTACTACAATATTATCTCCAATAATCATTAACTTCTTTACAGCGTAAGTTTTACAATAATTGTAAATTAGTTCCTTATGTCTGAAATGCAGCGTTATACCGATCTATCTAATTTTACGAAATAACAAGGATAATGCCTCTAAAATAATGTATCAATTTCATAGTACTCGATTCGACACTGTCGATTGCCGTAAAGGAGCTTGCGTGTATACACACAAAATGCGAAAAACACAGCGACAAATCGACGTGAAGATCTATGCCGAGGTTCTTGCATACTGCGATTTCACTTTCAACGGAACAAGCGACCGTAACTCGAACAAATTGGCGTTACACGATTCGTGCCTATCAATCAATTTAATATTTGAACTGAAGAATACTCTCCGACAGATCGTTCCGCCCGTATTTTCGGTGAGAACAAAAAGTGACACCATCCATATTAAATTATGATCGCTCTTGAAATCGCCACGCAGAATTCAGGATGGAGAAACTTCCGATTGCGATTTTCAACGTTTCTCTTCATCGCGCTTGCATCCCGTTTATTCTGTCCGTCTTTGTTAAGGTAAAAGGTGAAACTTTCGCTCCCCGTTTCGTGCATCGTGTTTAGCGAACGGATCTCATTTCTCTCGGCCAGTTACAGGTCGCATGTGCGTGTCACGCATTATCGAGATTGTACGATACGAAAACCTTGAAAGATTTGTCAAAGACAAAATAGACCTATTTTCAAACAATTTGAAAAGGCATATAATATACAAGAATGAAAACTAGTAAGAATATGCTCCAAAACTTGTTTTATTACACTGAGAGAAATCGTTTGGTAGTACAGTGATCAAATGAATTTTATAGTTACTGGTACCAAAAACTTTGTTATATTTAACAAAAAAAACCAAAAACTTTTTGTAATTTGTTGTATGAAAATAATTATTTGGTTAAGACTACAAATTGTTTGGTCGAAACAACTATATATTTAGTAACTATCATTATAAAATTTATTTGATCATTAATCAACCAAACTTTGATTGATTTTACAAAACATTTCTCTCAGTGTACGTATTCTAGTTTGATTTATGTTCAATAAAATTGGCAATTTTTTCAAAATAATCGTAATCGTTCATCAATAACTGCACTTGACTCTCATTAGCCTTTTTTAAATATTATAATTTTTAATTCTTGAAATTCCCTTTATAATTTTATTGTTAAATATTGTTAAGTAAATATACTAACAATAAGAAAAAAATTTTTATTTAACAAAAAACCAAACTATTCACAGTAGTGAAACAATATAGACTAAATAAAAATTGTACGTATATCGTATTTTCATTTTTGTTTTTAATGACAGATACTCTTATATAAATTCAAAGAAAAAGTATTAAAAGTTTCTTTTATAAAAATCAAGATTTTTTTATTTATAATTGATAGAATAAATAGAATTATTGCTGAGAGAGAATAAAATAAACACTATTATGCTATAAAACATCTTGTAGACATAAATTTTTAAAACAGATAAATTAAACTAACATTTAGTCACTCTTTTCATTAGTTAGATAAAGAAAAATATATCTAGCACATGTTTTATATTTCCATTTATTTCATCCTCGAGATGTTTCTCTTGCATCCATGTAAGAAGATAAAATGAACAAGTGAGAGTACCACGATGGGATATTCAGGACATCATCCGTTATTCTTTTTACAAAGAAAGTACGCGACTTCGCGCGACGTTTTTTAGGAAGATCAAGTTGGTAGAACTTTCGCCCGCGATTACCAGCGAAGATTTCGCATTTCACGAATGAGTTATATTTACCACGAATTGAAAATGATTCGACTGATCTATCTTGGCAAGAAAATGTCGAATGGCGATGAAACATAATGCCACCCATTTATAAGTGACCTTACTGTTCTTCGGGAAAGAGAAATATCGCTTATCGACCCGGTCGCGCCAGAATAATAAAAATCAGCTGTTTGAGGCGTGGATGGCTGATATAGGAGGCTGCAGCTGCGCTGCGTAAGTGTCTGAATGCGAGTGACGGTTCAAGTGCACTCTCTCGGGCAATTCGAACGATCAGCGCGAAAAGCGGGCATACCAAAAGGACTTATGTTCTATCGAACAGGTTCCTTCGAGTACTTACAGCCTCTGCGTGATATGTACTGACGTACACTATATGATATACACTTCCTACATATGTGTAATAGTAGGAATGCGCCAGGAAAACTTTCGCTATTACGTGGCGAGCGAACGGTGGCTGTCACGCTCGGATGAAGTTTTCAGGCGTCATCGAACCGACAGAAAAAATAGACAATGCCCCGTTCATCGCGCAACAGCCCATTTTACCTACTTTGTTTGATCGTACATGAGGAAATCTTTATTGACGGGAAAAGAAAGGAAACGAGCGATTATCGAGATGACAGCGTACCGGGAGACAAACGGCATTGACCAGAATAGGAGACGTGCATGAGACGAGATAATTTGTATGCACTTGCACGCAAATGTCGTAAAGGACTATTTGAAGAGTAATATTCACATTATAGAAGTAATACTAACATTAGCTTCACTTTCTAGAATTATGATGAAGCTAAAATAAAATTACCAGTAAGAGCCAACATGGAATATGTTCGTGATGTGTATATATCAATTTATTGTATCCACAAAGACAAACGTTTTTCGATTCAAGTATTGGATCCTCTTCACTTCCGAAAATTAAATTACATTACGCTTTCATAATTAAATGATGAAAATTTCGTCGTGATGGATAGCAAAATAGTGCTTCAATTGAATAAATTGAGTAAATGATCAATTGTGTCAATATTATGTGTAAGTTTAAATTATAATTGATTTTATTCCTAAATCTAAAATGAAATAAAAAATTTAACGACACACAACAATAAGAGATCCAACTGACTTTTTTAAGAAATCGAAAAAAATCATTGTCAAAAATATCTGAATTTTTCGTCCAATGTACTTTTATCTAGAAATAATTTACACTAGAGAAATCTTTTATACGTTTACCTGGCAAGACTCCTAACGCAATATCGGAAAAAGAATTATGCATGAAAGAATACGATTTGCTTCTGCAACCTCGCTTTCCAAACTGGTCGATATCAGGTTGGTCGCGACATCGTTTTTCGTTAGCTAGTGACAAAATGGCAAAACTTTCGCTCTAGTTCGTGCTTCACGAGTGAACGAGAGATTTGTCGCGGTCGACTGGCGCTTGTACACACTGCACGATGGCAGAAGCGGCGAGCGATTGTCGCGTTGATGCCGACGAAGAATTGACTCCGCGAATCTGCACTATCGCTGTCCACCACGGTCCTTTGATCGCGTCAAAAATCGCGAAAATCCAATCACCCGAGATGCAGCTCGGTGGAGCACGATTCTTCACTGACCTTACTCAACCGCTCGACGGAAGCTCCGGCGGTAACGACGACTCCCGAGCCCGTTCTTTCAAGTTTCGCACCGGAAACCCAAGGTCTCGCGTGCACTCCGAGGACACTCCACGCGACACTCCCGTAACCGTTCCGACTCGTTCCTTAGAGATAATGGAAGCGAGCGTACTCGACACAGTCGTCTGCCGAATGAAATCTCCTCCAGGATTCCTCCGAGTGTATTACCCTGTTTCTTTCTCTTTCTCTCTCCCCCTGTCTCCCTCTCTCTCTCTCTCTCTCTCTCTCTCTCTCTCTCTCTCTCTTTTTCTCTTTCTCCTTCGTTGTCCACCACGGTGGGCACGGCGCGAAACTTTCGCCCAGTTTCGCGTTTCACGTTTCACGAGTGACTGGCATTGGCCGCGGTTGGATGCTGATCGCTCGTGTTCGCCACTTTCGGTATACACGCACCTGCGTCCCCCCCAAAAGGGAGGGAGACTCCTGCGACCTGAAACACGCCCGTCCCCCGCGGCCAAATCGATTTCAGGTGATCCGCGCCGCTGCCACGAGTCTCGAACGCGCGAGGAAGGAATGGCTAAACGTCCGCTGCACGTACACAGCTATAGCCGCGTACCTACTCTCTTAGGCTTACCCCCCTTTCTCGAAGCGGAGCACGGACGTCCTTTCGCTTTCAGCGCGGCCACTGACCACCATTACCCCGCCTGCCGTGTAGCACCGCGAGGAAACTTTACTTCCTTCACTTCGGGACCCCCTTTGGCGCACCGCTCTCCGATGGACCGTATATAATAGCTCTGGCGACCTGACTTCAGATCCTCAAGGCGTTCGGAGAGGCCGAAGGTGCACCGCATTATTATGACATTCACGTCAAGTTCATGGACCTTTCGCTCGTCGAGAAAGCTGAGATTATTTCATCCATGGCGCATTATCTTTAAAAAATGAGGACAAATTTCTCAGTCTATATTTGCATAAGTGTACACTCCCTTATTTCGGACTGCCAACGCCTAAGTCGGGTGTATTTTTTCATAAAAGCTTTTACAACTGTATATAATAAATTGTACAAGAAAAGGACTCGAAGCAAAACCATTAACACAGAGAGAAAAAATTGTAGTGGTGACAACTATGAGAGGACAACCATACAAATTTTGTTAATATAATTATAATATATAGTTAAGTGAATTATAATATAGTTATTGCAACTAAATTCATGGTTAAGAGAACTAATAAAAAATAGTTGTAGTACACTATATAATATAGTAATTACAACTATTTTTTATTAGTTTTCTTAACCATAAACTTAGTTGCAATAATTATAATATAGTTCACTTAACTATATATTATAATTATATTAACAAAATTTGTATGGTTTTCTCCTATGATTGTCACCACTACAATTTTTTCTCTCTCAGTGCATGCTTCACAAAGAATAGGGAAGAGCAGTTGTAAAACTCAATTTTATAAATAATAATTACGACCACGATTTGTATATATTATACAATTATTAGCTGCTCTTCCCTATTTAATTTTATAATCGTAATGATGACTTTTAATAACACTCTATTTCAAGTCGATCTTTCATGACTGAAGATCTTCATTTGATACAAGCTCATGCATGCTTCATGAGTACTCATGATGACTCCCAAAGGTACTCTCTCGGTGGTTTGCCACTCCGAGAGGTGATAATCAATTAAAAATCTGATATCCTTCTGGGTGGATTTGAACCTTAATCAGATCCGCAATTCTTATGCCATGATCACCATCAATTATAACGCAACATAAAGTAACTTTTCACGTCAGATTTTTTTATTCATTTCTTTATTAAATTATAACTTATAAAAGTGCATCTAATTGGCCGCTTTACTTTCAATTGGATGTAGCGCGATGTGAGACGTATCTAGTGCAGTATATGAGAAGATCAATCAGCCGGCACAACAAGCTTAGTAGCGCAATCGCGAATTCAGATAATAACACAGATTTCACCGTGACGGGCCATAGAATTTATCTGATCGCATAATGAGCTTTTCGCAAGTGACTGCAGCACAGTTTCACCACATTGACATTTGCATAACATTATACCGAACGTGCCAAATGACAAGAATATCTTTGACGGTACTTTCCTTCGGTTCACCTCTGATCGCTAATTTCCGTCTGTCATATTACAAAATTAATTTTACTTTAATGACAATCGATATCAAGATGATCAGTGAACGCTTGCGGATCAAAAGATGTTCTCCGTTCACACTTGCGCTTGGTTAAATGCGAATTTCGCCGAATGTTTTCGTTCTTCTTATTGCGTTTCTCGACCGTTACGCTGCACAACTTGTTTGTCGTATGGGGAAAAGATAATAACCGTTGGCGCCGTCTAGTCTAAAGACGACTTTTCCCACTTTGTTTTTTCCGTATCTTCGCACTCCACGCCCTTGCCTTCGTCTTCACGACTTCGCAAGCGATCGGCGACAGCGAACAGTTTGGGTGGAAAGATTATTGGGGATTGCCGATTATAGTATATGTAAGCATACGCGAAAAAGACGGAGAGAGAGAGAGAGATTGATTGATTGATTGAGCATTTATTACAGTCCTAGGGTAAACCCTCTAAGGACAGACTGAGCATACAGGGAGGTGACAAGAGAAATAGTACGACTTACTAACTAATAAACGAAAAATAGATAAAAGTAAAAGTAATATGATATAATATATAGCGCAAGAAACTAAGTAAACTATGCAAAATTAAAAACGATGTTATATAATATATAGCGCAAAAAGAAAGAAACTAAATAAAGTATATATAAAATAAAAGTATAAATAAAATAAAATGGAATAAAAATAAAATAAATGATATATGATATACAGTGAAGCAACGGATCAACTTAAGTTTAGCTGGACTAGATTAGAGAGAGAGAGAGAGAGAGAGAGAATGTTGCCGTACAGTCCAAACTTTACAGAACGTAAAAGTGAAAGGAAATGTCCAACGTCAGAAGCAATCGTCAAGTAACACAAAATTACGTATCGCGTATGAATTGTGTCACACTGACGTGAACTGTTCTATGATTTATATAAATGGCAAGCTTGTCATCGGGGTCCGTTTTCTTGTGCAACCTTCCGCATGACGTATTTTGCGCGGTTGTTATTCGCGTATTGTATACGGTCAAATGTTCCATTTCTCTTCCCAAGATTCGCGAAGTCACCAAATGCTGGAAGCACCATCGTGCATTTTGCGTCTCGACCTTGGCCCGGTTTACGATTCGTATAATGACTTAGGCCGACGCGAAAGCCGATTGTTTTACAGCTATCGAAATAATCGATCGCGCGACCGCATCGCACGGGTGCCGCATCGGTCGGCTCGCCGCCGACCTTAGAGCCTCGGGGTGGAACTGCAGCGGACAGGCCGCGCACACGAGCCGGTATTTAAGAGAATTCCGTCGTGTGCCAGCAGGTCGCCGCGAGTGTTTCCAATGTTCGCATCAGCTATACCACCCATGTACGAAATCCCGAACCGTTGCCCCTTTATACGATTTCTCGACCGATTTGGAGCTCCTACCTTAACAAAAATATCGAGCAGCCAATATTCCCTAAGTTATGATCGACTGTAAATAAAGAGCTCCTCGAAAGTTAAATTACGTGCGAGCACGCGGCGGGAGATTATCCTTCATTGAATTTCAAATGGACTTGACTTCAATAGATTTGCAATATTCGAGAATAATGATACTTGGTTACAAAGTTATTTGATGTGCGAGATAGGAAAATTGCGACAAATTCTGGATAGTCACACTGAGAAAAAAACTAAAATATATTTAGTCCGTTCAACTAAATATTGAGTTGATTTAGTTAATTCTTAATTTTAAAAATGTTAATTATGGTTGACATGAATAAACTATACTTTTTTTGTACAACAAAATAATTGTTGATTCAACTCAATGTTCAGTTGAAAGTATCAGGCTAGATATTTTAGTAACCGGTTGAAAATTTCACGAGCCAAAATACAATAGATGTAATTATAAGATTTCAAATCGAAACAA
>QKQZ01019291.1:0-22466 GCA_003595255.1 Solenopsis fugax
TTATTTGTAGAAGATAATTCCCCAATTGTACTATCTAATGCTACATTTTTTTCTGAGTGTGCTGTTAGTCGATAATAGCAAGGGAACGAAATTGCACCTGCAGCACACTCGTGCCGCAGAAAAGCTGCATTCGCATGCTTTTCTCCTGTTATTACTCGGGAGAAATTGGAACGCGGCTAATATTCAATCCATATTTGAAGCGAACGCAGTTTGCCGAATGCTTCTCTTGCCTTGCGCAAGGTTTACTTTTACTGACCCAGGTAAAGTCGTTACAAGATTTGCGGAAAGACCCACGGAAGATAACTCGTTCGGCGTAAAAAATAATACACGTACGACTTATCGGGAGTGCTTGCAAATCTTATCGTCGTGTATGTGCGCAGTGGCAATCCATTTCGCTTGTAACGGCAGGTAGTCATTTCGCCGCTCGCAATTTGAACCAGATGGAAATATCGCTGCCGTCGCGAGCGCTTTGCTTAGACAACATCTAATGGCGTTGTATGAAAGAGTCGCTGATGCACCGCTCCCTGCAACACGTGCGCGATCGTGTTATTGAAAAATAATAAAACGTAACTTGTCCACCGCGATAGCGCACGCGTCTTCGCCCGGAATGCGGTTTGCGGGACGAACTTGTGTCGAATGTCAAGGTGCACATTGTCCCAAATTTTGTTGGCGACTGATTAATTATAGGAACGATGCACAGGTTCGCTGAAGTGTCTCGAAATTTAGTTACACTAAATTTGAGAAAAAAAAATTTGTTGGAAAATTAAAATATTTAGCCCGATACGATCAACTATAAATATTGAGCTAATTCAATAATTATTTAGTTGCACAAAAAAAAGGTATAGTCCATTTATGTCAACCATTAAAATATTTTAAAATCAAGAATTAACTAAACCAATTCAATATTTAGTTGAACATATCGGATTAAATATTTTAGTTTTTCGACTGCTCTTTTTTTCGTTATAGATTTGTGAAAATAATTTTGTCGGACAATCACACTGAGAAAAATATTTGGTCAAATCAACCAAAGTTCAGTTAAATAGTGATTAAATGAATTTTATAGTTATAATCAGAGACTGAAAATTTCAGTTTCGGTTACGGTCAGAGATTATATCCAATTTTCGGTTAAGGTTTCGGTTCCGGTCTGTTGTTTCTATGTATATGTTAATAAATAGGAATTTTTTAATAAAATATTTATACTCGTATTATTTTTATACATTATCATTTTTATTAAATTTTACAACAGACCGGAACCGAAACCTTAACCGTAACCGTAACCGTAACCGAAAAAGACCGAAATCCAAATGGTTACGGTCACCGTTATCAGTAACAAGACAGGAACCAAAATCGAAATCAAAAATTGAATATAATTTCTGACCGTAACCGTAACCGAAACCGAAAATAACCGATTTTATTTCGCGGGCAGTCCCTGGTTATAATTAATAAATATATAGTTATTTTGACTAAAAAATTTGTAGCTTTAATCAAACAAATTATTTTCATACAAAATAATTATAAAAAGTTTCGTTAAATGTAACTTTTTGGTACCAATAATTACAAAATTTATTTGATCACTATTTAACTAAACTTTGGTTGATTTCACCAAACGATTTCTCTCATTATCAGTGCAGAATAATTATGAAGGTCGTTCATGCATAAGCAATGCTGCAAAAAGTTTTGACATTCTAGAGCAACCAGTTTGAACGTCCTACATTATTATGACAGTTTTAACAAAATTATTTTCAAATCTACATTTTATTTAGAGAAGTTTCTTTAATTTAAAAAATTTTTGTTTGAATAAAAAAGATGTGTGCATTGCTATACGGTTAAAGAAAAATTTCTTGATTTGTAGAAATTTCTTGGTTATTCCTTTTTATTAGAATTAAAGAACTCCTTTTTATTTTTTACATTTCTATCATTTTCTTTGAATTAAAAAATTATTTGTTTAAATTAAACAATTTACCCAAATAATTCTTTTTCTTTAAAAAAGATTAATATCGTCATTTGAAATCAAATTATTTCCTCAAAAGTACTTTTACTTCAACTTAAAAAAAAACTACGTTAAAGAAACAATTTCCTCAATTTAAACATAACTTTTATCTGGATGTACTTTAGCAAAGCCGTTCTTTCCATTCACATCACATTGCTTCCATGTAACAAAATAACAAAATCGATACGACTTTATAAATCGCACGAAGCTACGAGATTTATTTAGAATATGCAAGAGCGGCCCTCCGCGAACATTTTCCAACAGGCAATATTTTTATGCTATACGCAAATTCGCGCAGATCCCTTTTGACGTTATCAGGCCCGCGATCCTGCTCGGCATTTGCATTTTCCTCGGTAAGAGGAAAGCAAAGTATGCCGCAATTTGCAACATTCGCCGTTATTATGCGCCACGCTTAACGAATCCGGGCGACACGACGCGTCGCATGCCAGGAGTGAGTGCCTTATGAATTTCGAATGTTTTGCTCGATAAACGTACGGGCGCTCCGACAACGGCAAAGTTTATGTGCGACGCGCGTTCAAAATACAAGGAAAAAAAAAATATATGTATTTATATATCACTGTTCGGATCCCGCGTTGATCCTCGGACGTTGACCCGCAGGGCGTCGCGCCTATTTTTGGTCAACGCCTTCAATCGGCGCCGCCGGTCGCGAAGTTTTCCCTTCGCTTCCGCAGCGATCGCTCGTTTTTTGTCGAATAATCTTCCGGGTCTGTGTGCAGCCCGGTGACTATCGGCACCGCGAGCCGCGTGGTGCATTCTGTCAAGAGACAATGTCCTGGAAATCGGCCAACTTGCGCCTGCGATGCCACCGTATAGTTTGCGCAGCTGCCTCCTCGCGATTTATCCCCACCGTTCGCGCGCGCCTATCTGAACGGATTCTCCGTTGTGCACGCCACACGCTCGTTCCTATTTCTTTCCTTTTTTTTTTTTTTAAATAGAACATTGGACGACGTCGCTTCCGCCAAGAACGGTCGTTGCATTATATATTTTCTTAGGTAAAAGAGACCATCTGCCGCGTTTCGACGAGTCTTGACTGGCGTTGACAATGCAGTTTAAATATGTACGCGATCGCGGCCGCTTCGCGCAGCCTTTATCCTTATCAATCACCTAAGGAGACAATCCGACATTTACACTGACGTAATTGATATAAATTATACCGATACTGACTTATCACGCGAGTAGTTTTATCGTTATTTCGCCGAAAAAATAATAAGAAAGAGAGAAAGAGAATCATCGCTCAATTTACACTGAAAAAAAAAGACTGGTTATAACTACCAAATGTATAGTGAAATAGTATCAATTAAATATTTGGTCAATGTTAACCAAAAATAATTTTACTTTTCTAAATATTTAGTAACTTATACAAGATTTGATAATACTAAACATTTAGTAAAATAAAATTATTTTTGGTTATATTGACAAATATTTAATTGATACTATTTCACTATACACAGAGAGAGAAAATTGTAGTGGTGGCAACTAGAAGGGGACAACCATTTGTCACACAAATTTTGTTAATATAATTATAATATATAGTTAAGTGAACTACTCGTATATTATAGTTATTGCAACTAAATTAAGAGAACTAATAAAAAATAGTTGTAGTATACTATATAATAAAGTAATTACAACTATTTTTTATTAGTTTTCTTAACCATAAACTTTGCAAGTTGCAATAACTATAATATAGTTCACTTAACTATATATTATAATTATATTAATAAAATTTGTATGGTTGTTCCCTTATAGTTGTCTCCACTACAATTTTTTCTCTCAGTGTACATTTGGTAGCTATAACTAAACTTTTTTTTCAATGCAGAAAACATGTGACTTTTTTTAAAAGATCGACTCCGGCGTGTAGGACGATTTTTACACGGGCGTTTGAGTTATGAATCCCGCGGCGTCCGATGCAGTTTCCCATAGTCCTCGCGGCCTGACGAGGCCGGTGAGAGCCGGTGTGTGGCCCCTAGCTTCCGGACTAAATCAATGTGCGTCCTAGATTGGCCTGTAGATCAATATCGGGAAAATGATGATTAGGGGGAATTTGCCGCGCGAGTCAGCGATCTTTCCAACCCGCGTCCGAAGTTCCGTCAAGATAAAATCAATGAAAGTAAACGCGCCGAATGTTCCGCGTCCGATCCGCTCGTCCATAACAGACACGACGTGTTGGCGAATTCGAGAAAGTTATAAGACCATCATCCACACTCGTATCGGCACGGAGCGATCGCGCGGAAACGCTTCCCTTATCGCGATCCATGTTTTCCTGAAGTGACGTCCGACGGCAAGCCTCGGGCTCTCGACTCGACCGCTCGACCATTCACACGCGCCGACGTGTGACACAGGGGAAATTTTCCACACGCTAAAATTATCATGCGAATTACGCCCGAAATAGTCGAAGCTGCTAACGCTTTCTTTTCAAGCCTTCGGTGCAACTTTGTGACATAAAAGCGGTTCTCGTCGCCGCATTCGCGACTTCCTCCCAGATGCGTCGTATTTTGACACAAAAATTTGTACACTGAGAGAAAAAATTGTAGTGGTGGCAACTATAAGGGGACAACCATACAAATTTTGTTAATATAATTATAATATATAGTTAAGTGAACTATATTATAGTTATTGCAACTAAGTTAATGGTTAAGAGAACCAATAAAAAATAGTAAAAATATACTATATAATATAGTAATAACAACTATTTTTTTATTGGTTTTCTTAACCATAAACTTAGTTGTAATAACTATAATATAGTTCACTTAATTATATATTATAATTATATTAACAAAATTTGTATGGTTGTCCCCTTATAGTTGCCACCACTACAATTTTTTCTCTCAGTGTACAAATTTTTGTGTCAAAATACGACGCATCTGGGAGGAAGTCGCGNAGTGTAACAGATAAAATTCTCTTTTTAATCAAATAAGATCAATGTTTATCATTAAAATTTGTATCTGAAGATTGTAATTAAAATATTATTTGGATTTCAGGATCTTAATACACACCGTAATCCAAATTTTAATCCAAATCTTAATCTTGCCATCGTTGTTGATTTTTCTCAATTTTAATTGTGCCACATACATTGTGACCTTATTCCAATTATTGTTTTAACGAATGTATTTTTTTTGCTACTTTTATCATAAAGGATTCGAGAGAATATACAGCCAGAGAAAAGTTATGTTTAAATTGATGAAATTGTTTCTTTATCTTGATTTTTTTTTAAGTTGAAGTGAAAATTTTACCTTTGAGGAAAATAAAAGTTTATTTAGTTTCAAGAAATGACGTTATTAGCCTTTTTTAAAACGAATAAATTATTTGATCAATTATTTGTTCAATTTAAACAAATAATTTTTAATTCAAAGAAAGTACTGTACAGAAATGTAAGAAATTATTTAGTAGTCCTGGTTTTAAAAATTTCTTTCATTTAAAAAAGGATTTACGTTGCACAACCAAACTAATTCTTCTTCCTTTAATTCTAATAAAAGGCACAATCAAAAAATTTCTTCAAATCAAAGAAACTTCTTTAATCGTACAGTAATGCACAAATTTCTTTCATTTAGGGCCGGTTGTTCCATCTTCAGGTAAACCTTCTGGTAATCAGGTAGTCAAGCTTCACCTATGGCATCATCATGGATGAAACCCATTGGGTAAAACATCAGGTAAAATTACTAGAAGGTTTACCTGAAGGTGGAACAACCGGCTCTTAAACAAATAATTTTTTAAGTCAAAGAATGTATTAACAGAAATGTAAGAAATAATTTAGTTGTCCTGGTTTTAAAAATTTCTTTCACTTAAAAAAGGATTTGCGTTGAACAACCAAACTAATTCTTCTTCCTTTAATTCTAATAAAAGGAACAATCAAAAAATTTCTTCAAATCAAAGAAACTTCTTTAACCGTACAGCAATGCACAAATTTCTTCATTTAAACAAACATTTTTTGACTCGAGGAAACTTTTCTCTGGGTATACTTCTCGTAAGTTCAGTATTACGTTAAAGTATCAGAAACTCGGATAACTCGGTCGAGAATTATTAAGCACGGCTGACGTGCTTGAACCTCGAGATGCATCGATCCGGTGTATTAGTCGTCCTAATCGGGGAATATCGTTCGTGCGGATCCCGCGGCTCGAACTTCCCGTCCATCCCGTGCTTTCTCTGCAGCCTCGCTGATAACGTGCACGATCAGCTTCTAGGCGGCGACCCAATTTACACTCGTCAGGATCAATGAGCAACGCGGTACGTGGGACACGATCAGCTCCGTAGAAAGTGATCGAGCATTTCCGGCTCTCCGATGCGGATAATAGCGGCGTGTTATCGAGAGAAGGACGTAGATTGAAAGAGCGAGATGCGAAGGAGAGAGAGACAAGAGAGAAGGACACGCGAGTTTGCGCTTCGTCGATTAAATGGCGATGAAAGCGGACACCGTGCCTTCGATCGCGCGCGAATCGCTGGATGGATCACGGACGACGTTCGTTCCTAGAGCTCTCGAGAGGCCGAGCGTGTCTCCGAAATGCTCACGAATGCGTGAATACCGAGAATTCGCGTGCGGCATTACGCAATCGCGCATCACGGGGATCGGAGATGGCCGGCGGACTCCTTTGCCGTGATGTGGGTGACGAGGAGAGAACGTCGTATGTTTCGTGTATGGGTGCGTGTGTATGCATGCGTGTCCGTGTAGTGTGCCAGAAGCACCGCGCTTTCTCTGACTCGCGGAAACTGGGAGTAATAGTAGGAATGGCTGGTTGTGTTTGAGCGTTGCGACATTTGTGGTCTTAGAACCACTGAGGACATTCGGAGTATTTCGCAACCAGTGCATGGCGGAACGTAATGGTTAACTGCTTAAAATTAAATAAGGATACGAGCGGACACGCGAATGCTTATAGGAAATGCCTATATGAAAATCTCGTCTTTCCTTAGAACGCTGAATAAATTGCCCTAACAATTATTCTCGAAATTATTTTTTATTGTAGTAATCGTCAATGTTCTATCTTTGAAATAATTTAAACTTGTTGAACTAACAAGTTTAAGCTAGAATACGTGCACTGAAAAAAAAGACTGGTTATAACTACCAAATGTATAGTGAAATAGTATCAATTAAATATTTTGTCAATATAACCAAAAATAATTTTACTTTTCTAAATATTTAGTAACTTATACCAGATTTGATAATACTTACTAAACATTTAGAAAAATAAAATTATTTTGGTTATATTGACAAAATATTTAATTGATACTATTTCACTATACATTTGGTAGTTATANCACAGAAAAAAAATTTAGTATCAAATCAACAATTCATTGTTTCATACATAATATAAGCAAGGATATAAAATCTTCTTGGAAGAATTTATAATCTTAACTAGACATACTTTGCTTACATGAAGAGAAAAAATTTTCTACATGTAAGCAAAGTATGTCTACACTGAAAAAAAGACTGGTTATAACTACCAATTAAATGTATAATGAAATAGTATCAATTAAATATTTGGTCAATGTAATCAAAAATAATTTTGCTTTTCTAAATATTTAGTAACTTATACCAGATTTGATAATACTTACTAAACATTTAGTAAAATAAAATTATTTTTGGTTATATTGACAAAATATTTAATTGATACTATTTCACTATACATTTGGTAATTATAACCAGACTTTTTTTCAGTGTAGTTAAGATTATAAATTCTTCCAAGAAGATTTGATATTCTTGCTTATATGTGAAACAATAAATTGTTGATTTGATACTAATTTTTTTTCTGTGTAGTCTTTTTTTCAGCGTGTTAGTTGTATCTTATCGTTAAGTCATACTGCTCTTATTTTAGCAGCACAAGTTGGCGCGTGCGAGTTCGCATTTATCATCTATTTCGTGAAACAGACGCCTATAATTTTTTTTTTAGAATTTGTGCCTCGAAATAAATATAATTATCTCGAAATCAGGTTGGAGCTCGCTGGGGTTCGAGGTATAGGAAAGCGAGGCAAACGTCGTCGTCGTCGTCATCGTGTATAACATGCGCGACGTGTGAATATTTCAACTTCCCGATAAGTCCCTGGGCTTGAGAGTTATAACACACACGGAACACAACACAATCGATACGGGCGTTTCGGGTAACCGAAACACGCACGGGGGAACAGAACGAAACAACGTAGTCGATCACACCACTCGCACTGTTATCCAATTTCGCTGATCGTTGTTCGAAAAAGCAAAACCTATTGCGTAGCGCGCGGTAGTTGCAGTCGGTTTCGCCGGCCTTCGCTAGCGCGAACGATCGTTCGCGAATATACGCGTCGCGGATGTATTCCAGGGGCGAGGGGAGGCACAATTTCCGTAATCACGAATGTTCTACTTCGCGACGTAAGAATAACAATGCTAGGTGGACGGTAAATATAGAGGCAAACGAGCTATCAAATCCCGTGCTCGGCGATCAACCTCGATCTTGGCGATCGTTTGAGAAAATAATCCGGCAATTTCGGAACGTCGTTCTGCGCGATTTTCTTTTCGCAAAAGTAAATTTGGGAAACAATTGGCCTGAACGAAGCCTAATAATCGTAACGTCCTTCCGAAACTATCTTTTTACGTAACATAAATAATACGAGGAAAAAAATGTAATTTGCATATAAATTGTGGATTATGAAAAGTTGAAAACGAAAACAAACGTGCTTGTGTGCGCATGCGATGATAGAGTCAGGAGATTATGGGATCTCTTTCCAAGAAAGCCGAGGCGGTTAGATTTTCCCATGTAAAGCAGCAGTTTTTCGCATTCGATCGAAGATTGTTCTCGTAAAAATTCGTAGAACTATTCCAAGGATCACGTCTGTTGCACTGGCGAAATTCACTTAGCGGCTTGTGTGTGCCGTGCCTTTCATTTCGCCTGAGGAATTTATCCAGCTCCGCCGAGCGTGACCCAGTATTCAGGAACGAGTCCTGGCTGGTGCACGCGCTATGATGATTATCCTTGATCCTGCGACCGAGTTTAGAACGAGAAAGAAAAAATAATTCAGAGAGAAAGAGAGAGAGGAGAGGGAGAGAGGGAGAGAGAGAGAGAGAGAGAGAGAGAGCGCGCGCCTTCCGGTGAAATTTGAGCTCTGAGGAGCTAAATCAAACTTGGCACACCTGGCGGTATGACTTTGCGTTTGCATATTGTAAATCAGAAGAATCATCTAGAGAAAAATTATGTTTAAATTGATGGAATCGTTTAACTTGGTTTTTTAAGTTAAAGTAAAAATACCTTTAAGGAGAATAAAAATTTATTTCTTTTACTTCGAGAAATAACATTACTAACCTTTGTTTAAAATAAATAAATTATTAGTTTAATTTCACAAATGATTTTTTAATTCAAAGAAAGTACTGACAGAAATAATTTAGCTGTTCTGATTTTAAAAATATATTTCTTTCATTTAAAGAAAGATTTGCGTTTCACAATCAAATTATTTCATTAAAATTCTAATAAAAGAAACAATCAAACGATTTCTTCGAATCAAAGAAACTTTACTTTACCGTATAGCAATGCAAAAATTTCTTTGATTTAAACAAATATTTTTTACTCGAAGGAACTTTTCTCTGAGAGACTGTATTCACAGTACCGATATAAAATCTCGATCTACATTTTCTTTCAATTGGAAAGGATTTTCTTTAGAATTAAAAACTCTTTCACATATTTAATCCTTATAGAAATGTATTACTAGCAGTATTAGATTGGCCAGTAATTATTACTTATTTTGAATATTAAAAGTACTGCTGATTAGTTACTGGCCAATTAGCCAGTAATTATTACTTATTGAGTATTAAAAGTACTGTTGATTAGGACTTTCAATACTTAAAATAAGTAATAATTACTGGCCAATTTAATACTGCCAGTATTACATTTCTGTAAGGGAAAGACTTGAGCTTAAAAATATTATTAAAAAAATTAAAAAATTACGATATATCATAATTTTTTTTTGTTCTTAAGCTTGAGTTTCTCAGCTTTTATTCTTGTGTACTCTAAAATATATAAAAAGAGTTTTCAATTCTGTGAAGCCAAGTCGAAAACAATGCAATGTCGATAATTCCCTCACTTTAGAATCCCCTCAAGGGGAAGGGGGAGAAACAATATTGCATCTGAGGCTAATGAGGATTATCTTCGTGTAAAGATTTCTAAGAAATCTAGAGATTTCTATTTCAAGGATCACGCGTCAGCGAAATTCATTTAACGCCTCGTGTGTATCGTGCCTTTCATTTCGCCCGAGGAGCCTGTCAGCCGCCGTGAGCGTGACCTAGTATTCAGGACCGATTCCCCGCGTGCTCGCCGCGCGGTATCCTTGATCCTGCCACGAGTTCAGGACGAGAGGGAGAACGTTGCGAGTGCGAACGAGGCGGAAAAGCGAGCGATGGGAATCGCACGGTAGCGGGAGGGAGATCGGAGGAAAGTATTGTGCGAACTAAGGTGGTCGTTTCTATTGGTTGACTGACGGCCATCGGCCGACTCGCCAGACCCGGCGTCGCCTGCGGTATACGCCGGGGTTACGTCACACTTCGCGCTCTCGCGATAAGCGCACGGAGTCGCGCGTGTGTGCGCGCGTGAAGTGTCAGTGGGTGAGTCCCTCCATGTCCGTCGATGTGACTCGCACACCAGCGGACGAGCGTGAGGAACCTTGAATGGCGACTGCGTCTCTGCGCAGCGCGTTTGCTGCGTGCATGCGTGCACTGAAAAAAAAGTCTGGTTATAACTGAATGTATAGTGAAATGATAACATTAATTTATTTAAGAAAGACAATCATTTGTTTTTAAAAAACTGTGTTCCTTCCTGTAAATGATACACGTAGCGTCTTTTACATGGAAGGACGAAAAAAATATACTTGGCGCGAGCCGCTACCGCGTCTCTTGATAGTATCAATTAAATATTTTGTTAATATAACCAAAAATAATTTTATTTTTCTAAATGTTTAGTAAGTATTATCAAATTTGGTATAAGTTACTAAATATTTAGAAAAGTAAAATTATTTTTGGTTACATTAACCAAATATTTAATTGATAGAGGAGATGAGGGTATTATGGCTACTGTGGACATTATGGCATTGAAGATAATGGTGATAGCCATAATGTCCACAGTAGCCATAATACCCTCTTCTCCTTTACTATTTTACTATACATTTGGTAATTATAACCAGTCTTTTTTTTCAGTGTGCGATCGCGATCGATCAGTATTTCGGATTAATTTATGTCACGCGTGACAACGAATTTACGTAACGAATTTACGTCGCGATCCCAACCTGGCTGTTTATGGTTCATACATTTGCATATTGAAACTTTACGACCACGCGTTCGACATCTTTATCTTATCTGTTGTTCATGTCAGGTGGACAGTACCGGTCCCAAACTATCGAGGAAGATTACTGAATTTTCGAATTTTTCTCGGCACTCTCCGCTGCGCCGTTTGAGAATACTCAGGTTCGCCACGTCGCGACGCGTCGTTCTCTTTCTCTTCGCAAACGCGCTGACGTCACCTTTTGCGCCAAAGCTATTTCTAATGACGGGAAATATACCGGCGGCCAGTTGCGTATCCATTCTCCGACTGCGTATCATCCTCGCTGTTTTGCATAGGTTTGTTTACGTGACAGCACATCGGATACTGACTTACGATTTATAGGCCGGGCTTTGTGCCAAGTGAATCGAGCGATAAGAGCGCACTTTTGCAGATAATTATCGAAGTCGATAAACTCCACAAATTGTTTTTCAACAAATCGCGTTATCGCGCCTCTCTCTCTCTCTCTCTCTCTCTCTCTCTCTCTCTCTTTCGAAGTACGGTCATAACATGTTGACGATCGGAGAGTTCTCATTGAGGGATCTTTTCTTTTTTCTCTGTCTCTTTCTCTCTATCTACATCCATCTCCCTTTCTCTTTCTCTCTGAAAATTCTGGGAACGTCGCTGCACAAAGCGACGAAAATTTCTAAACTTATCAGAGCGTGGCCGAGATCGCTCTCGTGGAAAACTGGCTCTCGTGGAAAAACCACTCGCTTCGATGATGCTCGCACGTGGAGCGCGGATCGAAAACAGCCCACCTCCCGCGAGAGTTTTGGGCTTGATACGCTGTCGTAAGTGTCACGCGTGGCCCGCTGGCGGGACTGTTTGCAAAACATAGATAGCGTTATAACTTTACACAAACTCTTTAACGCGCCGCGAATTCAAACAAGTAAGTCATTGTATGCACACGCAAGTTGCGCGACACGCGATTACGTCAGCCTCGTGTCTCGTGGAAAGAGACGTTAGGGAGAGTGCTCGGCGATAATGCGACGTAAGACTTCCGCAGAAATGCGACCGAGTTTTCCGTAGTCGTCTCTTCTCCCGTAAAAAAAAAATAAATAAATAAATAAAGGAAATGAGATTGCGCGACGCGTAATAAACGTCGACGTCTTTTTATCAAGTCTGATATACGCGCGAGGTATCTCGTTTAGCCTCGTCTTCTAAACTGCACATTAGTATATGAACATTCCGCTGATAGGCAAAGCTTTTTATTAGGATTTTAACCTTCGGTTTTTCAGCGAGAAAACCGTCTCTTAAATCTCAATAAAATTTTTTTGCCCGATTGTAGATACGCATTTATGTAACGCTTGTAATCTAGGTATTAACAATGCTTACGTAAAACCGCAGACAATGAATTTAATAAAGTCACTTTAACATGCTCTATGCGTGATTGTGAGTTCTGATATACTGCGGCGGTTAAGAAATATAATTTCTCGTACGAGTTTTGAAGCGGACGCGCGTCACGTTCATTAATTTATTGCTCTTCTACACTGAAAAAAAAAGACTGGTTATAACTACCAAATGTATAATGAAATAATATCAATTAAATATTTGGTCAATGTAACCAAAAATAATTTTACTTTTCTAAATATTTAGTAACTTATATCAGATTTGATAATACCTACTAAACATGTAGTAAAATAAAATTATTTTGGGTTCTATTGACAAAATATTTAATTGATACTATTTCACTATACATTTGGTAGTTATAACTAGACTTTTTTTTCAGTGCAATTCCATTATATTTTTTTTATTCTTGTTGGAATCTTGTTAGAACCAGTTTGTAACTTCACGAATCGGAAACCGTTTTCGAAGTGCCCTCGGGCGAAGTACGATGATGCAAAGACCCGGTTACGTCCTGGCGAAGTTACCACCTTGTTGGCAATGTCGGCCGTGTTCTCGCACGAGCCGGCTTTACGTAACGATTCGCTCATGCGATAAACAAGGTGTCGAACCTCTCCGGCAATTAGTCATTCTAGTGCATCGGCAAACAACGCGAGACAATTGTCTTTAATCTTTTATCTTCAATGAGCGCTTCGTCGCACATAAATTTCTAATTCTCACTTTTTCTCTCGCTCGTTATATTTTCCGAGAAATCGTCGAACTCTGCGTCACAATTTCGACAAACTCTGTTTCTTTTTCGCATCGCTCTATTTTATTTCATTTCTCTCCTTCACCCAGAGAAAAGTTTTTTCGAGTAAAAATAATTTGTTTAAATCCAAGAAATTTGTGCAATGCTATACGGTTAAAGAAAAGTTTCTTTGATTTGAAGAAATTTTTTGGTTGTTCTTTATATTAGAATTAAAGAAATAGTTTGGTTACGCAACGCAAATCTTTTTTTAAATGAAAGAAATATATTTTTAAAACTAGAACGACTAAATTATCTCTTACATTTCTATTAGTACTTTCTTTGAATGAAAAAATTATTTATTTAAATTAAATAATTTAAACAAATAATTTACTTTAAAAAAAGCTATAAATAATGTCATTTCTTGATATAAAAGAAATGAATTTTTATTTTCCTTAAAAGTATTTTCACTTCAACTTAAAAGCCAAGTTAAAGAAACGATTTCGTCAATTTAAACATAACTTTTCTCTGGGAGTTTAAATATTAACCCTCCGTAAGCACAAGTCTTTTTTAACCCAGACAGAATTTCACTCTTAAATTTCTCCAAACAAATTTAAATTTTTATTAAATGGTAAACATTTGAGTTAAGCAACTATTTAGTAATGTAGAACAGATACTGAAAAGTAACCTTGAATTTTTTTCTACATTTTTTGAAAGCATAGAACGATATAAAAGTTGGGCTGGACAAAAAAGACCCAAAGTGCCTACGAAGTAAGTAAAAATGTGTGTGCTAACGAAGGATTGAAAGAATAAAGTAAAAAGAAAAAGAAACGCCACGAAATGAAGAATAGAATGCATCTGAATCTTTATCGCCTCCATGCATTTGCACTGCTCATATATATATATATATATCTCTCTCTCTCTCTTTCTCTCTCTGGTAGTATCTCTTGCATGCAACAAAGCGCATAGGTTCCCGGACGCATCTCTCTTGTTGTTATGCGAGTATTGGCTTTACGTAACAAGTTGTGCATCGAGTTGCGCATGCCGTGATCGCGTGTGCGAGCCGCGATTCGCTCGACCGTGCTTATCGCTTTATTAGTCGGTTCTTTATTGCACCGGCGACCCGGTTGACGCGTCTCGTCTATGATAGCGATGCAGACGCAGCAGCGTGATAAAGAGTCTCTCTATCTCTCTCACTCTCGTTCTCTCACTCTCTCTTCATCGTCGCAGCTGCTACGCTAGCGTATAAGGTCCCGGCGAAAATTTTATATCGCTATCGAGCGACTCTTTTCCTAAAACTCTCAAGCAAATATCGAACTCCGGTGATACACTGTACGTTAGGTCAGTATCGGAGGGCACAATTCTGACGTAAGAACGACAATCTCACGCAAATTCGCTCTTCAGTCAAATCGCGTGTTGATACTTCGCGTAATAAAAAGACTTTCTGTAGTAAATCGTTATTTCACCGGATCGTAATCGCGTACCGGAACGTATCGATCGTCAACAAAGGGTTCCGGTAATCACGGGTAAAATGCTACTGATAATCGCGACACGCGGTGGTAAGCGACGCAACGCGCTCGCGAGTAGGATTGCACGTCAGTGCAACGCCAACTGACCTTGACATTGACCACGGTTGCCACGGCGCGTTTATGTAATCGCCACCGCCAACGGACCACCGACCACGTGTTAATGCAACGCACACCTAGTGCGGTATAGGTGCACACGCGTGCACCGCACTGCTACGCACTAGCCGTGTCACCGTGCATGGATGTATGAGGACCTCGACCACGGAGTGGTCGTCGTCTCTTGAGAAATCGCGACGCGCGACCGGCGCGGCGGAGGACGAAGGAACGGGCGTAAGTAAGCCGGCCGGTCTAGCCGGCTGGCGCGTGTGATCGAGAGGCTTATTCGTGATCGATGCGATCTCGTTGAACTTTGACCGCGGTATTATATCCCCAGCGCCCGGCCCGACACCGAAACCGGTATAATTGCGGTGACTCGAGATTTCCTATCAAGATGCCATCAATACTCAAAAATAGCTTTTTAATGTTTCCGATTGATGAATGGTCGTGATTAAAGTGCATAGAGGCTCGTTTCTCAGAAGTACCACTTTGAAAACATTTGATGCACACGGCTAAAGCCAGTTTTAGCTTTTTTGATTAGAGAGAAGGAACGTAGAAGGAAATTATTATTCCTTGTTTTTTTTACACAAAACATTTTGTATTTATGTTAAAATTTTTGTGTTGAATTTTTAACATATTCCATCAGTTAATTTAATATAATGTGATTATGTTATTTGAACATTTTGTGTTAAATTAACATTTAACATTTCTTAATGTTAAAATAACAATTATGAGAGAATAAATAATTTAAAAATATGATGTAATTTTAAAACATACAGTCTAAGATAAGTGAATAAAATGTACGTGTCAACAAATTATACGTGTTAATTTTACTGAAGAAACATGTTTTCACATTCTGTGTCCAAACTGTGTCGAAGTGTTAATTTTTTTGCACAATATTTATGTTACTTTCTAACATATTCATCTTGTATTAAATTAACACGAAAATTTGAGTGGACCGTTTAGGACATGCGATATGTTAAATTTAACATAATTTTCCAACTGTGTATAACTCTCAACTGTTTCTACAATTGAGTGTCAATTTAAGAGTCTATTAAAGTTTGCGCTTGGGATTATCTGAAGAATATAATTTCATCGCACGTGTTCTATTTTCTAATTCAATTTTGCATGAAGCTATTTGATTTCGATCGATTAATTACTCGAATAACTGCAATCGAATGATTGTGAGAATAACACAAAGATCTTGCGATGCTCTATAAAAAGAGGTTGATTAAGGATATATCGGATATACACGGTCCCTGCAAAGTAAATAGAATTTAGAAATGTATTAATATTAATACTTCAAATAAACTATTATATATATATATGAAAGTTGTATGAATAATATTTTTATTTACTCTATTTGTTATTTATTGAAAATTAAATTATTTTTTACAACATTAAGAAAAATCTCAATTTTTTTGTGTAAGTACTTTAAGTTCAAGATACTTTATACAAAGTTATTGTAATTAGTTATTTTGTAAATAAATAAATAAATTTTGTTTATTTCACAAAATTGATCTCTACATCGCAATAAAACTTTACATAAATCATCTTGAATATTTACAGTACTTAAGTAAAAAAATTCAAATTTTTTTTATTACTGCTTATTTTCTTATTAATTATATTTTCATTAAAGTACATGTCTACTTGTTATTGAAATAACTTTTTATCCAGATAGAAAATCGTCGCCAATTTTTTTCTGCTACTTTCAAATGCAATATAAAACGATCATTAATTTTCTAAATTTTTTTAAAAATAATTTTCTCGTTTTAAAAAATGTCCTGTACATCCCTAAGAATCTCCAACTTTCCGTTTATTTATCAAATTTTATTTTTCGATATTATCGCGTGCGAGATCGGAGGTCATCGTGAATGGATTGCACGTTTCTACCTGCGCTGTCCACGTGAGAGTCACGATGAATGCAGCCGACTGAACACTCATCTATCGCGTTAATTATGCGGCTCACGCGTTGTCGCCTATTACGTAAGCGACCACCTGAAGCTAAATTTCCTGTATTTTCGCATAACGGAATGCCCGGCGGGCATATCAGCATCCGTCGTCATATATTTTTCCTTTTTTTTCCGGAGAGAACAGGAGTAACTCGATCGTAATGGTCGCAGGTGCGGATTTGGTCGCATCCTCGGGAATTTACTCGATATTCCACCGATAATTACACGTCCGTTCGGATTGCCAGGGTTCCTCGGCGTTTCCCGTAATAACAGCTGCGCTTTTATCCGCGCGCAACATTTTTATCTGCGCAGCAGAAAACAAATCCGATTTAATGGACTTTGCGTGGAGCTTAATTGCGGCCGGCATCCTCCGGCGACTGACGTGCCATTTGCTCCAATAAAGAGCCGCGGCGCGATAAAAATATTATAACACCAAGGTCACTCGTGTCCAGTTACTCAACACGATTCGCCGTCACCCTCTTACCCCGATGTCTCTTCCAGCGCCTGCCGTCGCGAAAGAAGACGTCTCCCTGTCGTATCGCCATCGTACGCGAAGAAACGCGAATTCGTACGTGATTCTCTTCGATTTTCACGAATCGAGCGATCGGCTCGCGAATTACGCAACACCCGACTGAGGTGACACTCGCCGCAAATTGTGAAAGGGGACTGGAAAGTTTCAGCGACTGCGTTGTGCACGGGGCACAGTTTCATGTTGTCGACATTTTGGCGACGCATTCGTTAATGTTATGTATCGCGGAGTGGACATAAAACGCGATTAACCCGTTGAGGTCACACTTCCAAATAATAACATAACGGTCACATGGGGTCCACTGGACCCCCTGCACAAAATCAGTCGCCATTTGCCAGCTTTTTGATATTTCGTCGCACAAATTTTACTGGACATACCTTGAGATCTGTTCTTTATCATCCAATTTTTTTTTTAAATTAGAATTGAACATAATGAAAAAATTCAAATAAAAAAACTGCAAAATTTGACTTTTTTTACAAAAATATTCATAAAATTTGTAATTTTTGAGATAATTCAATAAAAATTTAGGGGTGTATTTTCAAGATAGTATACTTTCAGATAAAAATTAGTTTCATAGGTTTTGAAAAAATTACATTTATTTTGAAGTTTGAAGTGCTCAATTTTAATAAAAATCAAAGAGATGAGTTATAAGACGCAGAACAGGGTAAATATATTTTTTTTCTTAAAAAAATATTGAATTTTATTTATAAAAGTTAGCGTGGGGTCTTTTGGACCCCTGGTGACCGTAACTGGTTAATATCGTCGAATGACGCTCGTCGGCTGAAATCGGAATAACTGGAAACGCAGGATGCGAGCTCTCCATAAGCAACTAGCTCATATAATCCGGACGAAATGCCTCGCCGCGTCAGATTGCATAATCCTGTCGCGGGTATCGGATTATAGTCAGGAAATGTGCATGCGCACATAAGCACTCACGCACGCACTCACGCACGCACGCTCGCTCGTAATCGCGCTCCGATTTCTCGGTATGCTCGTAGTAGGCCATCCTTCGTCCGCACGTCATCGCTCCCAGGGTTAAATGCTCGGGCGAGGAAGTGACAGTGATTTAATCGCTTTCGGTTTTTGCGGCCGAGTTAACGGTCGACTCGGCGTTGAGTCACGATCGATTTCCTTAATCACCGAGCGCGAGAATGGGACGGTGGTAAAGAAATCGGGGGAGAAACCTTCTTCTTCGGCGCAATCGATCGTCGTCGTCGTCGTCGTGTGTTGTCCCTCCCTCGAGGAAACTATACGACCGCGCTCGACGAGAGACCTGTCCGTCCGTCGTGAAATATTAAGGTCTCTTCCGTACTTACACGTGCCGCTCGATGTGTGGACGTATATATGTCGGCGAGATAAAGACACATTCCTCAAACTGAAATACTTGCACGTATGCGCGCGATTGTCAGATAGACGCGAAGTGTCAAGTGGCGAAGCCACTAATCGACGTTAAAGACGCTCCCGCCGCGCCGGCCCCGGTTTTTGATGAATCGAGAGGGCAATTGGACGGAGGGCGACTCGGTTCAACCGTTTACAGCGCTCCTCGGGATTACCCCCGTCGTCTCTGAAACTGATTCAATCGCGCGCGATCTGGTATCATAAGCCGCGGCGAGAAAAATAGATAATTCTCCGGTAATTATTTCGGTAATTAGTCGACAGTCGATGAGGCTCGCCGTCGCGCTATCGCGCGCCTCTCGCGCGTCCCTGACCCAATCCTCCCAATCCACGTGAAAGCCGCGGCGGTAACAATGCTCTTTTTCCCTCCCCCGACTTTCACTGCTTGACATTTCTGTGGCGCCGCGCCGATCGCTTTCCAGCCCGCGCCTTTCGATTTTCACGCGCGACGCGCAGCATCCGGCGTGATTTTCTGCGTGGATCGATCCCTCCCCGCTATCGTTCGTGGACGCGCGATCGAAGCCAGAGGCCGCGCAACCGACCGCCATCCCCCCCCCGGGGGCAAGAAGGGGCGGGATGAGGGGCGAGGTGAGCGGACGCGCTCGGAGAGGAAGAGGACGCGAACGGCTACGTAGCGCGTACACGCTCGAGCGGACAAAGGAGGCGGATACTATTTTCGTCCGCCGCTTCATGGAAGTGACCCAGCACCCGACAACACTCGACGTACGCTCGATCCCTTCGCGATGTAGGTCGCAAGCTGCTCGCTCCGTTGCGTCGCCTCCGTTGCCTCTCGCGCGCCTTCTCGAGCCTCGTTCCAAATTTAATAATGTTCTCACCCGAGAGCCTGCCACCCCTTCCGACAGGGTTTTTCGGCGCACTCCGGAGATTTCAAGGGCGATCTCGGGACGCGCGCTGTTGTTGCAGCAGCGAGTGGTCTTCGCTTAGAGGTGATGTCCATTGAGAACGGCTGCAAGTATCACGCCGCTCTTTGAGACTTTATGAGAGAGAAGATGGGAAGATTTATTTTTAATATAGGTAGACAATTTTATAAAAATAAATTGCTTAAGAAAGGATGGGTTATAAATATTTGGAAATCTTATAAATACGCTGAGAAAAAAAGGTTGACTACACCCTTCAACGTGGTCAAGTTGAAGGATTTGTTCGAGTTAGGCATTTAAGTATTTAAGTTAAATATATAAATGTTTAAACTGAAGAAATTTCATTTAAAATAATATGACAGAGTCATTTAATTTTTGGGAGTGAGATCTCAATTATCTTTGCGAATTATCGAAATCTCAAAGAGCCAAGAATCCAAAAACAGATGACATACATAAGTATATCAAAGTAATGATAAATAAATAGAATAATAATAAATTAATTGCTTATAATAATAAATTGTTTCTGGAATAAATTAATCGCAAGATATGTCAATTGATAAAAATCACAAAAAATAATAAGTTAAATTTAATTTAACTTAAATACACAAATACTTGAACTGAAGAAACCTAATCAAGTTGAAAAATTTAGCCAAGCCAATAATCAATTTAATCAAGTTAACATTTTTTTCTCAGTGTATTATTGTAGTAAGTCTCTTATATAACACCAACTTAATCTATCTTAATATAATTAAAGTACTTTATAAGAAACTTACTATACAATAATTGTTACCAAGTTTTGTAATAATATTAAATCGGATTAAGCTTTACGGCGCGTTAATTTCTGACATTATCATTTTCTTGATGGATTTTATCACGCAGAGTAATTCTAGTCAACAGAGAACACATCTCTTTTCTTAATTTTTCCGCATTTAAAATTTCTTGTATTTTCCCTAATTTTGTACTCGCTAAATATGTACACGCAAAGGAAAATGATAACAGAATAGTCTGAGCATGAGAAATAGGAAGGAAAGAGCTGCTGGAGCGTCCTAGTTTCCTCTTCATTTAAAAAATTACAAATATACCAGTTTTATCGTGTTTCAGTCGCGCGCGCGCGCACGCACACAAACACAGTATTCTAATTTCGCGCGGTTTATTGACGAGCCGTCGTATTTTTTTTTCCCTCCCCGATAGTTACTGGTTCCGAGTTCTGTGTGAGCTCTATTCTGCGAGCCCGCGAGAGATGGATCGAACGTCGACTAAAAAGGTGGGGGTTGGAAGGAAAGGGGGAGTGATCGAACTCGCAACTGGGTCGCGACTGTTCGATCAGCGCCGACAGTCAACCTCCATGTGCCGGATTTTTTGGTATTTTTTACACTCTCCTGAACGCACACTACAGTCTCGTCGGCACGTGCACGTGTCAATGTGCGATTTCATTCCTAATCGTACCGTACTTTTTTTCTCGTAATATAGCCTCGAAGCATCGACATGGATCTATGCGACTTTAAATTAGAGATGAAAAAAACCTTGTATTTTTGAATTTGAAGTAAAAAAACGAAATAAAAAATTGGATTTTTACTATAAAGAAACTATTTTTGCCAAAATACTAAAAAAAGAAACATAGAATTTATATTTCTTGATATTTATTGTTAAAACGTTTGATACTCTCTAAATTCTTTGGAGTCTCACTCTTCTGAAGTAGAATCTCACTCTAAAAGAATGAAAATCCAGCCAGTCGGCTGGATTTCCACTCCAAAGAATTTAGAGAGTATGTTTGATACGATATTTCGATATTATTTAATACTTTTATGTATTTATAATTTCAAATCGAAGCGAAAATGTTCCACAAATGTATGAATCAAATAATATGAGCTATAAATTCATTTCCTGCTTTCTACCAACAATGGTATCCATCGTCATTTAGTCATTGTACTACATTTTGATTGTTTACACTTATCTTTATACAGAAATTTTTTGACTGAATGCAAAAACTGTATTCTAGAACAATAATAAGCGTTAAATGTAAAAAAAAATATATATATATATTCGAGTAAAAAATTGCAAGGCCAGAGGAAAAAAAACTATTTTTCTTTTTCTCAGTTTTTTACTTAAAATTTCTAGTTTTTTTTTCAGTTATTTTTATCTCGACTCGAATAATACTTGAACAAGTAGAGAACGCGTTGTACATATTCTATTTTCTTTGTGTGCACGAACATTGTCTCTGTGGAGTCTCTGATACTTCCACAGAATGGCAACAACTTCGAGGAATAGCCTCGATAGTGGCAAAGCGACTATTATGGTCGATGACTGTGGGACGATCTTGCAGTGTATACCCTAGCTCCATTCTGTTCTATTTTAGATATCAGAAATGAAATACAAGAAAAGTCGAGATGAACGAAAATATATGCATTTTCTCTCATAGTAATTTCTCCTACACATTGCGTTCTTTAAAGAAAGAAGAAAATATAAAATTAAAAAGCACAGAGTTATTGAACAAAAATACATTGTGACGTAGTAATGATATTAATGATATTAATTATGTAACGATATTAATGATTATAATGATATTAATAATTATTATTCATCACGCACAGAAAAAAAATTAGTATCAAATCTACAATTCATTGTTTCATATACAAGCAAGAATATAAAATCTCCTTGGAAGTATTTATAATCTCAGAGACATAATTTGCTACACAGTAAAAAATTTTTAACATTTTTGCATGTCCCAGAAAGTCCACTCTAAATTTT
>QKQZ01019310.1:0-13754 GCA_003595255.1 Solenopsis fugax
GTTATACGAGGCAGCGGATAACGACGGATCGACCGAGCCGAGCCCGCGCCGCGCCGCGCTGCGCCGATCCGTCAAAAAACTCCGCGCTGCCATTTTTCTGATCGTTCCGACCGGCCGATGCGATGATGCTCGATGAGGCTCTGGGAGTTGCCTTCATTATTTCACAGGCTCTCTCTCCCCTCGGTACAGCGAGGCGAGCCTTCGACGCTCCTCGCGATCGATTGTCGAGTCACCGATTTGCGGGAGAACACCCTTAAGATATTGTACGTCTTTTTCGTTTCCCGCAGAGATTTATCAGTTTTATGCAATTGAGTATCGCGCTGAATGCATGTAATGATTAACAGATTTTTTTATTTAATTGCTCACAGTTGGAATGTGATATAAATGTAAGTTTTTTTTTGTTTAAGTTTTCTCATTGTTATGGGAAAAATGTACAATCTTGTAAGAAATTCAATTAAAAATTTTTTAAATCTTTTTTTTGTAATTTTGATGTGATCGGTAGTTCGTAATAAATATTGCACTTTGATACGACTGTAGAAACTGGAAACACGTACAGTAATTGGACATTCCGATTACTATAGCAGTTACACTAGCGGAACGAAACAGATGATACAATGTTAAAAGACGTACCACTAGAGTCATCTGTTAAGAACACCTGTAAGCTGTAGAAGCGCATAGACATTAGCACGGACATTAGCAAAAAAAAAAAAAAAGCATTGTGTCCTATCCCGGAGACAAAATTAAATACACATATTATTAAATTAAATTTTCATCATCGACGCCGATCTATTAAAATAAAACAAGACGATAAACGAACACGTTTCTCGTTTAATAAACTGCGGCGAAGGATCGATAGCTGTCCCGACTGGAAACTGCTTAGCATTAGGAATGGAATTTGCAGAGGGATCAATCGGCGCGTCTATCGACCCGAATAAATTAAAAGCGGCGCGACGTAGCGCGGAACTCGTTGGATTTGTCATTGATTCCTGGCGGACTGCGGGTCAGGGTAGCACAACGCCTAGGAAGTGGCTGAAACGGTTTTGTGCCAGGACATCAATACTTCCACGACCCGCACATTACCCGATAATAATGGCTATACCCGCGACGCGAATTACGCCGCGAACGTTATTACCCCGTGTGACTCGCCCCCTCCCACGGGGGAAAATCCCTCGCCTTTGATCCTGGATGAAAGCGTCCAGGCTGTCAAGGAATTCAGAAACGTATATCTGACGTTATCTCGCATCAAACTTTCTACCATCAAACGCTCGAAGTGACGCTATTGATTCTGCGTTCGCTATTGATGCCATTGCAATTGCATTCAATCCGTCTCGATTCCCTCGTAAAAAGGACTTCCGTCATATTTACGTAGATTAGTTGTGTTAAAAAGAAATCGAGGTCATTTGACTTTATGAAACTAATGGGAGATATTTGTTACGCGATCAGCGTTTATAATAGACGCGTGTTAAAGTGCTAACTGAATCGATGCCTTCATGTCGAGACCTTTCTCGAGATCTATCTCGCTTTCCACGGAGGCGGAGGTAATGGAGCCGGTAAAGATGACGATATGTTCGAGATGAAAACGTCTTCCGGTAGCATCGGGCGTTTCCGTTGCGATATTGCCGCGGCTGAATGCCGGCAAGCGTTCGTGTCGCGGCAATTTGCGGGACAGTTCGTAAGAAACTCGAGGCGATTGTCCCGCGGGTATTAATTGGCATTATTACCGTGTTGTACGAGTAACGCGAAGGAAATCGAGCGTGACGATCAATCGGGACGATTTGCATCGCGGATAATCGCGCTACGCAGCGAAATACACCCGCGAAATTGATGAGAACCTAGAGCACACAACGCGCTACTTTTAAGTTATTCGAAGATGTCCATTGTATCATTAATTACGCGCATCCGGCATGCCCTTAATTAAGAACGTTTAAGCGCGAAACAAATTCGAGATTTCGGGTTGCATCGCCGGTAATGAATATCTTGAATGTGGGAGCGTGTGCTCGAGCGTACAAAGTTCCTTTGCGGAGAGAAGCGAGCAGAAACAAAGAAGGGATAAGCATGAAATAACAGAAAAAGAGGGCAGAAAGAGGCGGAGGATAGGGAAAAATGAGGCAAAACTGTATCGGAAGATAATAACGGGTTATGCGGTGATCGGGTCCGTTCACCGAAGAAATGGAAGAGCACGATGCAACCGAGACACCAGCTAGATGCAGTTTGATGATGCTTCAGAAAAAATCTTCTAGGCAATAACTTATTTGTATTTTTTGCCTGTACACCTGCATCCCACTACGTTAACCAGGAACCTTCCCTAGAAACGATAATTACTTGCGCCGGTCGTGATATAATTAAGCAATATTTAATGGATGGGCGTTAGATCACCCCCAATATTTAATCAAAAATTTCTCAGCGCATATCGACAGCCCTGCACGGAAAGAACGATTTTGCCTATAAGCACACAATATTCCTAGAATATTATATGAATATTATTAAAAATTAAAATAACATTAAAACAATAGTCCGAATATTATTCAATATTTTTAATATTATTTTAATATCATGGAAATATTGTGTTAATGTTATATATCCGTTTTTATATAATATTTGTGGTATATTACTTCAATATCCGTGGAATAATCTAAAAATGTTCTACGAATATTATTTTTGTTCAAAAATTAATGTGAATATTATATAAAATATGCATAAACTTTGTAATTATTACATTGAAAGTTATAATATTTCCGATAATTTAAAATATTGAAATAAATAATATTGCTTATTTCTTCATTTAATATTCATATATTATCAGGAGTGGACATAGATATAACCATTTCTTATTAATATTTCAGAAATATTATTTAATATTAAATAATATCATAGCGCTTATATAGAGAAGTTTCTAAAAATTTATCTGGCTACAGATCTGAAAATAATTCTGCTGAACCATCGAAGTAATTGCTGCAAAAAGTTTTGACATTCTAGAAACTAGATTAAATGTCCAACATCATTATTTTGGATTAACAAAATTATTTTCAGTATTCAACTAAATTTTTAGATACTTTAGCAGAACCGTTCTTTAATTCCATGTAAAAGTTGGTGGAATTAGAAAACGTCAAATTTTTTCTGAAAATCTACCAAGCAATTCAATCGCGACGTGGCAACATTAAGAATTAAATTAAATTCTGAATCTGAATAATTTATTCGGTCGTCGGTGTTTCATCATACGTGCGAGAGGTGTCAGCGTAATTTTCAAATTCGGAGGAGAAACTTGTGTGAAAAAAAAATGTTCAGGGCCAACCGCGAGTGACGAAACTATTCGCATCCCGGGTATCGCGTTCGCGCTTGCTGTCCGGAGCCAATAAATTTTTCACATAACCTGTACCAATAAAATGAGATAGCGGGAGTAGAGGAGGCATCGACGCGATCCTGAAACAACTATACTTATCGAGGATCGTGCCTCGCAGGGTCTGATGGAGCCCCGCGTTTTCAGTCCCGCTTCTGTAATTACTATCTTCCACACGTATATATAGGGATCGTTGCCTCTTTTACTCCGGTTCATGCCAAAAAACCGAAAACTTTCGGTTCGCATCGCACTGGCAATAATCGCGCGATTATTTCTCTTCTAGCCGTATTATTTCGCATTACCGCAAATTGTATTCGTCTAATTACAAATCGCAGTCGTGTGGAGTAACGATAGCAACGACACGACACGCTCGTGGCTGTCCTCTCGCATCCCGAAAGCAACGTCGATATGAAGGAATCGTTATCCCGGGGTTTTTTTCCCTCCCCTCCCTCGCGTCCGGTTCCCCTATGCCGACGATCGTGATAAAACCATCGGACAATAATAAACAATGCGTGAAACGACAAGTACAGTCGGGCGACCGGGGGCATTTCGCGAGATGCTATCGTGTCCGGGACTCAGCCCCCGGTAGCGGAGCGCAATCAATCATTCGAACCGGATAAAATATAAAATACGGTACCGAGGCAGGCCGCGATGTGTGTTTGCCGTTTTATTTATTTGCACGGTCATGCAAGCTACGCGGAATTAACGTATTTTTTGCACGCGACCTCCTCGCCAGGATGACGGCGGGTCGATCGCGAGCACCGACCTAAGCTTTCGTTATCGCCGGCGCATTAAACCGGCCGCAATGAATATAATAATTTTTTTTTATCCCCCGCGCCGTATTCGTCGCAGCCACAATTTTACCTGAGCGTGACGCAACGACGTTTGAAAAATAACCGTAGTTAAAAAAGGATCTTTTTATTAGAGGCGAACGGAAGATTACGGAAGGCCGGGTGTCTTCGAGCATGCCGAAACGCTGCGAGAGGAGCACGATGGCGATTCACATCGCGTGATGGATGGTACTCGCGGTATCTTGTATCGCGGCATATCGTCGCCACCGCTCTTGCTTATTAAACTGTTCGGTATTTTTCGTGGACGGGTAACAAGGCAATGTCGCACGCTCGTGCGGGAAGAAGGAGCGCGAGCGAGCGGGCTGAACGAGGAAGATCGATGCACCCGTGTGTGCAACTCGGGACCGAAAAACTTTTAATAAGTGTCATCTTTGCTACCGAGGTAGTCGACGGTCGCCTCGTTATAAATCGCTACCGTAACGTGCTTTTAAGCGCGCCCGAAAAATTATCTGATACGCTTAAACGACTGGACGAATGCGCTACCCGAACGCGCGTCGCGTTTGATTTTCCAATCGCCAAAAATCTCGAAGGTGTACACTTCTTACCCGTACAGAGAAAAGTCGTCAATACTAGCCCACCCCTCTTAAAGTGGCATCCCCGTATTTCTCGGAAATTACACTGAGAGAAATCGTTTGGTAGAATAGTGATCAAATGAATTTTATAGTTACTGGTACCAAAAACTTAATTACATTTACCAAAACTTTTTGTAATTTGTTGTATAAAAATAATTATTTGGTTAAGGCTACAAATTGTTTGGTCAAAACAACTATATATTTAGTAACTATCACTATAAAATTCATTTGATCACTATTCAACCAAACTTTGGTTGATTTTACCAAACATTTCTCTCAGTGTATACATTGCACTGCATTAATACTGATAAAAACTGCTGCTTAGATAATTAAAGAAATAAAAACCCATAGTTTGTATATAAATAACTTTTTTTCTATGTAACATTTGTTAAAAACGAATTCTTGAAAAATAAAAATAAAATTTGCATGATTTTCCCTTGCAAATTGCATAGTTGAAACAATAGTGAGTATATTATAATATTAGATCATTTTATATGTTTGTAGCTTCCTAAAACTGTTTCATTTATATTTTCTTCGTAATGCAGGTTGAAACATAAAATCTCTGTACAGCGTAAAGTGGACCATCTCTCTATGAAAATATGTTATAACTACGAAATCTTCAGTTACAATGTTGATTGATACTTCATGAATTTTTTCGTATTTTCTTCAATATCTCAAGGTTAGAAAAATATCGTAGGACACAACAGATCTACTAATAAGATGCAAAAAAATGTATAAAGTATAATAGGAAGATTCAATTCTGGCTTTTTAATTTTATAAACTTTGTTGTCTAGTACATAAAAATATATTTTATTACTTAGTTTATCAATTTATTTTACAGCTAATTTCTTCCCCATGAGACTTTGTTTGAATTATGCTATTACTGTCTAAGGTGCCAGTTTTGGGGCCCAATTTTTCAGACGTTCTTTTTGAATTATGATACAAAAACATTATATTACAAAATACGAATAGTATTATAAAAACGGCTATACCATCTGATGAAAGACACCTTCTAGTTTGTACTTATGTTTTTAAAGTCTTATTTTTAGCTCTTGTTTAAGAAATATTATTCAAGAACTAAATGGGGTGCCGGTATTGGTGACTTTCCTCTATTTGTTTCATATTCATTTCGCATCACTCCAACATTTTATCGGCGTAGATCTGCTAGTCCATCTTTTTCCACTGTAAGTTTCGTCGGATGAAAAAATCGAACTACACGGATGTCTGCAGGTATTATATTTTCACGGCAAAATTGTCATGATCGCTCGATGATTCCAAGTATTTTCGTATTTGTGTACGGCAGGTGGTAGCGATTATTACACTTGTACGAGCAACAAAATATCCTCGGGAGAGAAGCGCCTCGATCTTATAGTTCTCCGCGGACACGCGGTACGAAACGGATGATTGCGCGCCGCGAACGCAACAGATCGCTACGTTATTATTTTCGCCAGTTATCGAATTAGATGTTGGCTTAACGGGTACGTATAGCGCAGTCCCCGCATACCCGTCTCATAGGCGTACATACACGCGGCTCGCCGCCAACTTCTAATTCGTAGAACCTTCTCCGTTATATTTGAAAATGTTCAACAAAAAAATATTCAGATATTTTGACCACCCAAGATAAGAATTTCAATCACATTGAGAGCAATGTGAAAAATTCTGAGCGATTAAGATAAAGCAATTATGACACACACACATTGCAAGTTACGCTTTAATGCGCGTGTAAGAAAAAATAAAAAATTGCATCGCGTGCACGAAAAGAAACGATTTTGCTGAAATATCTAAAAATTTAGTTAGATACAGATTCGAAATTAATTTTGTTGTACCAAAATAATCATGTGGGAAGCTTAAGCATGATGAGCAAGGTTGCAAGACGGCTTTTGATATTCTAGCAACCAATTTAAGTATCTGACACAATTATTCTAATGGCCTAATTATTTCCAGATTGTACCTAGCTAAATTTTGAAACTTTTCAACACTTCGCAAAATCGTTCTTTCCATGTGTGTATCCGCCACCCAATCAGCAAACAATGTTTTTTAAATGTTTCTTCATTATAACGTTTTTTAAATATTTAAAAAACATTGTTGATTGGGCATCCTGACAAAAATAATATGTTTATTAAAAATTTATAAGACGTTTGCTTACTGTTTGATAGACTTTCGAAAAGTGTTGTATGTTTTCGGAAAGATAAAACATTCCCCGAACACTAAACATTCGTGAACATATCTCATAAACAACTCCATGTTTAAATTTCCATCTCATTTCCATCACTTCAATAAATGTTTTAAAACTCAAATTAAACATCTACTCAACACTTAAGCAAACATCTTATAAATTTTCAATAAACAATATACTATTACCGCCAGGGCATTATACCATGTGCGAAATTATCTTTAAACACAAGCAAATAATCCGCAAATTCGCGAGATTACTTATTTATCCTGAATGATCCATTATTCAGAAATGTTAATGTGAAAATGAAAAAATCCGATCGAACTAGGCAGTCGACTGTCTTTAAATATTCAAATGGTATACAAAAGACGAAATCATCGTCCGAAGACGGCCGAAAATGGTCAGTATCGTCGTCGGTGGCAATGTAAAATCATTGGCGAGCGAGGGCAAAACGCTTCCTTCGCCGGAAGGAAAAGCGATGGCACAGCCAAGGTCCGGTTTCTAATGGTCGTCGTCATGAATGTCGATCGTGCTTTATGTCGCCCTTTTTTGCATAAACGCGCTCAATTTGATCGGACAAGGCCGTAAATTATGCCGATTCAGGAACATAGCGAGGATGACGCCCATGGGCTCTCTCTCTTCTCTCTCTTTCTGTCTCTCACCTCCCTCGTGCATTTCTCTCCTCCCCCCGCTAATGTTTCAGCCCTCCGTCTCTCGATTTCTCTCCTCCTTCGCCTTGCCACGAACGCAGAGGAGGCATCCCCCAAGATTACGGCTCCACTCGTTACTACCTACAACGTACTTACGTTACTTTTAGAACTGCTTATTACTGTGATTACCGGCGCATAATGCGGCGACCGAGCCGTTCTACAATTTATTATTGAATTGCTATAATACGGACTGACCGGCATTGCCCGACGCGCTGACATCGTTATATACACGTTGTTGTGGAAAACGCGTAACGCAAATCAAGTTTCTCTACGCGCAGACAATTCGTGGCAACAATTTTAATTATTCAGAATGTTCCCCATATTCTTAAGCAAAATTGGTCAATTGGCCGTTTAGAAGACAATGCGATTTGTCGCAAAGTTTAATATTAAATATTGTTGTAATTAATTATTAAATTTCAAAGTAGTTGAAATTCGCGTGGAATTAAATAAGAAATAAAATTTGGCTATTCCACTTATAAAATAAAAATTAATTTGCAAAGCTTCATTCTTCACATCGATTGTAATTCTGGAATTATCTTAACATTAATTGCAGATTCACAGAATAGCGTGTTATTTTAAAAATTAATGCAATGACACACAAAATTTGAGACTGTGTATACTCAATATTCTATTCCATATATTATAATTTAAAGAAAGAAGTTATTCTATAATTGCGAGAGCAAAGAAGCAGAGATTAAAGAAATGCAACATGTTCATTTTTCTTTAATGAAATTCTCCGATTAACACATTAATAAATACGTTATCATTTTTAATTGTATTTTATTGTAAATGCGTTATTAAACTTCTTACTCAAATTTCAAAGCAATATAAATCGCATTCATTTATTTTCTTCATCTATTTTAGCTTGCTTTTTCAATTGTAGTGTTGCAAAAAAAGTTTTTAATCCAATGTTGTATAAAACATTTAACGAAACGTTCTTTACTCCGTGTATATAACCGACAGAATGTTCCGAGGAATTTTTCCTCTTCCGACGACATGAAATGCGGAAGAGGATGCCTAAGGCGTGGACTTCGTGAATCGCACACGTGTGTACACACGGAATAAAACACACGCACGTACACATGCATACACAGATGCTCGAACGCACCGGACAAAATGACCGGTCTGGCTATCTATCCGCCTATTTCGATGCTATTCATTGTTACTTTCATGCGTGATTGGCCGCACTCAGGTGGTTACACAAAATAACACATCCAAATCGAACACCGTAAGACGCGCGTGGGGAAGCAGGCTGATTTCTCAAGTCGCGCTACATTGTATTTTCTTGCAAAGTGTACGTGGCGATACACACGAGAACAATCATTCGAATAACGCAAAAATCCGTGGGAAATATGAGACATTTAAAGAATGTTTAAAGGATTTCAGTAAACTTTCTCAAACAGAAATAGGCGCGATATTTTAATTGCTATAATACTATCTTTTAGAAACAAGAAAAATGAACGAATCAAATAATTTAGTACTAATTATATTATAACATAATTTAATAATAATATTGAACAAGACGTAAACTTTTACAAACAAATTTAAATTATAATTGTTAATTCTAATTTATGAATCTTATAAAAGGAAAGAAATCTCTTTAATATAAAAAAATTTTCTTTTTAATTATAATTCTAAAGAAATTATCACTAAAATGATAATATAAATTAAGAAATAAATGTTTCGTTAAATGTTTTATACATTTGTTGGCTTAAAAATTTTTTTGCAACATTACAATTGAAAAAGCAATCTAAAATAGAAGAAAATCGGTGAATGCGATTTATATATTGCTTTGAAATTTGATTAAGAAATTTATATATTAACGTATCCTATCTGAAAACATCGATACTCAAATTCTCGAAGTTTATTGTTGTCGCTTTTCCGATGTGCTGATTGGTTCTCATTCAGCGCTTACTTCGTGAACGGCTGTCATCGCGGAGATCGCGTATTTTAACTATGTGTACTGAGGGTATTTTAACCGTATTTTAACTATGTGTACTATATGTATGACGCATTTATCCCATGCTTAATACGTATTAAGCAAAAATTCGAGCATTGCAAATTTTTTAAGTACAAAGACTTGGCGTTGCTAGACGTCTAAGTACAACAAGATAAATGTAAATTTATCCTATGCTTAATACGTATTAAGCAAAAATTCGAGCATTACAAAAATTCGTGCATTGCAAAAATTCGAGCTCTTAATATTACATAATTTACAAATTATAAATTTACTATTAAAAAGAGTCCACGATACATAACTTTTTGTAACAGCTGTCAAAATTCAATCAACGCGAAGACAGCTACTCTCGCAACATGAAGTAAGGCAAACGAAAGAACCAATCAGTATCGCGGAAAACCGTCAACAATAAAATCGTTTACACGACTTTTTTATGAGTGGAAAGAAATAGTTTAATTATGCAACGCAAATATTTTTTTAAATAAAAGAAATATATTTTTAAAAATCAAGACAACTAAATTATCTCTTACATTTCTATTAGTATATTC
Source organism: Solenopsis fugax (assembly GCA_003595255.1). Lineage (NCBI taxonomy): Eukaryota > Metazoa > Arthropoda > Insecta > Hymenoptera > Formicidae > Solenopsis > Solenopsis fugax. The sequence goes on from QKQZ01019310.1 coordinate 10,149, forward strand.
TTTGAATTAAACAATTAATTTGAACAAATAATTTATTTACTTTAATAAAGGTTAATAACGTCATTTCTTGGAATCAAATAAATTTTTATTTTCCTCAAAGGTATTTTCACTTCAACTTAAATAAACCAACTTAAAGAAACGATTTCATCAATTTGAACATAACTTTTCTCTGGATATGTATAAAATTTTATATAAATTTTCTTTTTTTTTAATTTTTTTAGTTTATTGAAATAAAGACGAATAAAAGGAGAAAAGACTATTAATTTTATATAAATAAGAAAAAATTATATTTACCCCAAGGTTGCTCCGCTGGGGCCTGATGCCTTTCCCAACGGCCTGCTCCTCTTCTCAGTACTTTTGGGTTGTTTGGCCTTCTCCTCCTCCTCCTCCTGCTCTTCCTGTTGCACACTCGCGAAAAACACTCGCGACAATATACTATAATCGCTCGCGGACTAATTATTTACAAAAGTCTTAGTCCAATAACTTGAACGGCACTCCCGAAGTAAAACGCGCGACGCGACGAACCGGCTGCGGTTCGTTTATTTTCAATTAAATCGGCGACGAGAGTACATCAGCTTTATACAGATAGAATGAGTTTGCTGAAGCATATACAAAATACATTAAATATACATATTTAAAAATAGTTTTGTAAGAAATCAAAATAATTATAATTTAAAATATAACAATTTGTACATTATATCTAAAAAAAAAAAAACAGTTTTTCTAAAAAAAAGCGATTGCTCAATTTTCTTACTTTTAAATAACAATTATCTTTTACAAAGAATATTTCCTAATATTATTCATGAAATATACATATCACAAATTTTAGAAAAACTCCTCGTCTCTGGTAAAAGTCTTGATTGAAGTATTAAATTACTAAGATTCAGAATATATATAGAACAAATTTGATACTTATATATAAACATAGAATAGATTTGCAAATATATGTATATTAAAAACTTCTGAAATAATTGTGTATGTATGTGCGTGTGCGTGCATGCGTCTATGTGTATGTGTGTGTGTGTGTGTGTGTGTGTGTGTGTGTGTGTGTGTGTGTGTAAGAAACAAGTGATATTTACTAAATTCTAATAATTTACATTATGTGTTTTCTTGGGTGTACACACAATTTGATAAAAATATTATTTTAAGGTTTTAAGTTTACTGATTAAAATTGAATATGTAATGAGCAACTTATGTCCATTTCCAGTAATGTAGATTAACTTTGATCTCAGTTTAACTTAATCTTTTTCTAGAATTAGAAAAGGATAAAGAGTAAATTAAAGTTAAACCGAGATCAAAGTTCATCTACGTTAGTGAAAATTAACATTAACTGGCTGTATTAGCGTGATTCCTGAACTGCGACTCACGATTCTATTTGCTGGCTAAGCTATCGTCATTATTAACCCGCGATTAACAATGGGCCTACTTGCTGATTGTTCCAGCAAAATACTTAACCAACAATCACCCGAGATTTGAAGAAAAACGGATATATCCTAATCGCGATTTAATTTTCTACGCTTCTACGCGGTTGCATTTCCGTTTCTAATTATGTATACGTCGTAAGCAAATAGTTATTTTAGGAAAATAGTATCTGACTAGGCAAATGCTATCTGCTGATCAAATAGCTTAGAATTAAAAACACAAAAATTATATAATTTTGGGGTTTTTAAAGCAGGTATTTTGTGTTTTTAATGCTAAGCTATTTGACCAGGCAGTCAGGCAGATAGTATTTGTCTATAGTTAGATACTATTTTCCTAAAATAGTTATTTACTTACGACATATACACTTGAAACACGTAAATATAGGAGAAGCCGTGTACTTACATACATGTATTTATGAAAACCATAATTTTTGGTCAGTATCAATCATCTTTAATGATATTTTTATCATTATATTATTATTATTTGGATTATTTTTTTCTTTCGGCCAGATTGGTCTTATCTTTCGTTGATCCTTGCCAAATCTATTCTGGCTGTATGTTAACCAGATAATTCGAATAATGACGAATCGAATAAGATTGTATTTGTAAAAATTAATTTTAATATATTAATTTACCGTGGAAATGTGTGTATTTTAAAGAAAGAAAATTACAAAATTCATGTTTAATGATATAATTAATACTTTAAATATAATTTTTAAAGTCGATTATTTGTTTCCTCAGAATTTCACGTTAATCAGTACGAGAGTCTGATCTCCCGAGTACTTGAACTGTATAATATCCGGAAATGTAATCAAATCAGCTATTCATATTTCTAAGACTATGAGAATATGATACATCGGAAGTATGAATAAAAAAAAGTATTCACAATTAGATATATGATTATGACATATTGGTACATCGATACATGATAAAGTAAGTAAAACTTTATATACAAGTAAGACTAAATTACGATCTCAAATATATACGTGCCCAAATCAAATAAATTGATGGCCAACAAATATACAATAAACAAATTTAAAAAACGAAATTATTATAGCGCAATTTTTACACACTATTACTATTATTAATATTAACAATAAAGACAACTAAAAAATAAATAAAGTTCATTAAATAATAAATATAGATATCGAGTGAATTTCAAAATAAATTCATGTATAATTTTGATAATATATTCTACAAACCGATTGCGCACGCAGTACAATTTCCAACAAAACTATCTTAATACTTGAGAGTGAAATATCAAAATTCTTAGCAATTTAAAATAACAGTTTCTTAAATTTACCTAAAATATAATTATTAAAATTTCTCTTCTATGATCTTTCCATCAGTATTGCTGCTTCTATCAAGCGATAATGATAATCTACATTTATGTTACTGAATTTTAATTTTTTACCATTGAGCTCTAAAATCATATTTTTAAATCGATTCTCTTATACATGCTTTCCATACAATTTCTTGTTACAACAAAGTTTAGAATAGCATTCTATAGTACATCTTCGGCAAATTTCCGATATTACCCATAAACTTTAGACCCCTAAAGCAACTTTTTCGTGGCACGTACAAAACACATTGCTTGTTACGCGAGTCGCGAAATAGTATTTGCGCAGTTCGGACGCGATGGATACGGGATCGACAGTGAGCTCGTTGCGAATGAGTTCTGCCACTCTTTGTCACGTTTAACGCACGTCTAACGTCGACTAAGCTTTCTTAACCACGATTCTTACGACACTTGTATCATACAAGCCATAGTCGCAGAGCACAAGTCGCTTAAAGGAGACTGCACTTTCTGGGGTGCCTTGTCAACCCGCGGCCTGCTCAAAAATCGTGGCTAAATCCAGCTGATCGACCGGTTAGACGCTAAGTCCAATGAGAGATGTATTCCTTGTTGAACCGATAACGTGACGAGGAGTGAAAGCGCACATTGCAACAATCTCCGATGCCGAATCGTACCCCATAATTGCATATTTGCCCAATCGGACGCGAACATTATTTTTTAAACGACACGCAATGTCTTCTGCACTTGCCACGATGAGAGAAGAATTCTTAAATTTTAATAGTTATTTATTCGAACAGTACTAATGATATATTTACTTACATTTAATAAATATTCCGTTAGTACTATTCGAACCAGTATTGATTAAAATTAAAAATCTTTCCCTCAATA
>QKQZ01019313.1:0-15498 GCA_003595255.1 Solenopsis fugax
TATATATATATATAAATGACAAAGCCACACACCAGTCTCCACACTTGGCTATACACTTGGCGATGCAATTTGTTGTCGAATTCTCGTTTACATTCGTTCAGATAGATGTAATTCCCAGTACTGTACGTTTATATTTCCGCTGAATGCTAAAATAAATTATTATTTTTTATGCTGTATAAAAATTTTTCCTCCATTCGCCGCTCCCATTACAAATTCGTCGTCGCTTGTAACAATCAATAACAATTTATTTTGCAATTTCTGTTACTTTTCAAGATGCAATTATTACTGAGGGTATTTACACAAATTTTTTTTTAATTCCCTGAGAATTTTCAAGTTTTCCAGGGATCTTATTAGAATTCCAGGTTAGATTAGAGAATTTTTAACGCAGCTTTGAAATAAATGTATTTTATTATATCTTTCAATATTTCTTAATCATACAATCAAGAAAAGCTACTTAAGAATATTAAATTTGAAAAAGTAATAAAATGAAATAATATGAACTAAATGGTATATAACGATTTGTCTGCAATGATCTGACTCACTAAATAAAATATGAAACGTGATTAAACGCACAATTGTGCCAATTAAAGAACGGTCTGTTATCGCTACCGACGTTTTAATAAAAACGAGTCACGTGAGAATGTACGTAAATGTACATCGATATGTATACCATGTTTATTGCTAATTGATTGTCAACATTTTGTATTATCAAAAATAATAAAAGAAACAATTTTGTTAGAGAGAGATAGAATTTAAATTTAAAAGTAAAATTTAAAAATTTTTCCCGAGTTCCAATAAAATTCCATGGAAATCCGTAATTTTCAAGGATAAAAAAGAAATTCTATGAAAATTCTAGATTTTCTCGATTTTTTATAGTAGTAAATACTCTGTTATTCTATGTGTTTGTATTGAAACTGCACATATTTCGAATAAATCAATTCGTATCTAATATTAGGTTATTTACGAAATAAGGTAGTATGAGCATCTTGCAGCTTCGAATAAAAATGAAACTCTTAATGGTTTTGGCGAATTACCATCAGGCTGGGACCGTGTCATCGATAACAACTCGGAGACTACTAAATAACACTTGAAAGTATCATGATATTATCTTTTGTTATACCAGAAATACCTAAAATAAAAAGTCCTACCTTATTTCGTAAATGACCTAATAAAATATATTGTAAATAATTAGAAATAGCGCAAAGTGTGTGCTTTCCCGCTAAAACCAGCGTTTTACTCCTAATCGTTTCTTTTATTATTATTTTTTTTAATTTTTGATAATACAAAATGCAATCAATTAGCAATAAACATTGTATACACATCGATGTACATTTACGTACATTCTCATGCGACTCGTGTTTTTTTTTTAAATGTCAGTAACGAAAACAGACCGTTCTTGACAGAAATGTATGCCTCAATACATCATACGTCGGGTAAATATCTGGAGATAACTAAGGTGACGATATCTGGCAATTATACATTATCTCTTGACTCATCGTTCGCGAGTTATATAAGCGCGCTGCTTAAAACGGCGTAGCAGCTCGTGATTAATCGGTTAATGACACGCGATGAACTTTATCTCGGCACAAATATAAAGAGGCATTGCGCGATTTCTACTCCATCTCTATTAATGTCATCGATTTCTACACCGCACCGTACTCGAAATCAAGTTAAGGACATTCGTGATACGTAATTGCGAACCGAAATTGGCTCGACGACGACGCGTCGATCAACGGGCACGTAGATTCCGAAAGAAACGTATATGGCGTGTTTCCTTATCCGAATTTAGCGCGACACGACGTTACGAGAGCCTCTCTACGATATCGGGGCCACGTTAAAAATAAAGAGCCTGTTACGAGCACAAGCGAGCAACGCATGAACCAGTTTGACGCGATGATCACCGCATCGCGAATCGGCGGCGCCGGGCACGCTCGATCGTAAAAGGATACCGGCCAATTTTTTATTCATGACGCCTGACATCGCGACGCGCGACGCGCGTTTCTCCGTCGCTGAAATATTCCTTGCTCACAAGCGATTCACTTCACGAAGGCATTCGGTAACGCACATCTACGGGGGATGTGCACGCTCAGTTAAATATTCTTCGTCTCGTCGTATGTAAAATATGAAATGCAGCTCGCGAATCGCGGAAAGTAAGGAGCGCTCCTAAGGAGCAATATGAGGATCTGGAAATATTATGCTAATCCGAAACTTCGGATGCTAAACTTGCTTACTAGAATTGCGTCGCGCTGCACAATTGTAAATTTTTGAAAAAGTTTAAATATTTTTGACTTGCGAGAGAAAGAGAGAGAGAGAGAGAGAGCACGAAACTTTCGTGTTCTCGGGGCGATTTCTGCCGCGACGTTCAATTTTATGATAGCTGCGGTCACTGGTGTGTAAAACAAAGACATGAAGAGCGTATCAAACTGACAAAGCTATGCGGCATAATCCACTTGCGATTCGTGCGAGCACCTATGTTCGTCGACCCCCTGCCCACGATCGATCGTAAACAAATTTCTCTACGGGCATTGATCCATCCTTGAGATGCATCAATCGCAGCTGTTGGCCAACATCACCGTCTTGATCGACCTGCGTTTGGCAGCAAATACGTATATAGGGTGTCTCGAAAATAAACCATTCCTTTTACCTGTGAATTTTCAACTTCAGTCGGAGTTAATTCGAAAAGTTACGCAGAGAGTAAGATTTCATACGCATCGCGAAAACTCATTCATTTGCACTCGTCACTTGTCAATTACTTATTTCTCAACATCTTTGATGCGAAACAAAATTCATTGGCGAATGGTCCTATTTTAAATTTGGCGTATTATCTAATTTGAAGCCTGTTTTCTATTTTAAATTTGGCATGCTATCTATTATAATTTGAAGCCTCTAATTTGAAGTCTCTTTACCGCGTTTTCGATTGGTTGTAAATTCGTTAATTTAATAACTTTTTATTTATTTAATTAATGTAAATAGAATAATTAAATAATTGGTTTATTATAACTATTAAATTAAATAATTGTATAATTGGTTAATTATTATAAAAATTTATCAAATTTGTAAAAAAATTCCTCTGGAAAAAAGAAAGTGTGCGCTGTTATATTCTAGAGATTATAAATAAAATAAACGTAACGAGTACTAAGATTCATATTTAAGATTCGTGTTACTCATCGCAATGTTATTCAGAATAGAATTTAAACATTCAATAAATATAGTTTCTTGTGAATTTAAAATTAATCTTACTCCTACTACTTTTCAGCAACATATTTACAATGTTAACGTACTGATTCACAAAGTGAAACTCAAAACTTATTTTTGATGTGACAAAAATAAAATTTTTTTACATTTATATTCTGAATATTATTTTATGACACAAAGGCACTCATTTTACTTTTCGCAAAATATTAGAATACATGAGATATAATTTATAAAATTATCTTCATCAATTAAGAATGTTTCGGCTATGCAATACGAGCTGAAAGTTATCAAAATTTAAAAACTAAAAGCTTCTCCAAGTTTATTACTTTTTTTTCTAATCAACAATTAAAATTTTGGTCGCAAATGCCCAAATTTTGACCTTGAAATTAGCTTCAAAGAAGAAAATGGAAAATTTTTTGATTTACATGTATAATTTGTTGCAGCGACAATTATTATATTTTGCTGCAGTTTTAAATAAATAACTTTTAAACAAGTATTTATTAGAGTTTTATTAATATGTATAAAAAATTGAATTTAATTAATTGGTAATGTTACTTTCTCATCAAATTTACAAATAAGTACTTCAAAACGCGATTTTACATAAGAATCAAATAAACAAAAAATTAAATAACCAATAAGTAAATTGTGCTCAAATTTTTTCACAGATACTCAAACGTAATACAAGAATTCTATAAAATTTTTATATTTTTGGTAATGTTTTGTGACATGACCCATATATCCTTAACAATGTCTAAATCCGCGCGCGCACAAGAAAGCTTTACAATCCTTTTAAATAATGCAATTTTAAAGATCCTTCGCAAAGTCGCATTTCACATTAAGCTTTCTTCTTGACAACTTTAATCCCTCTGCATGCTGAATTAGATCCACGCGCTCACCAGTTTCGCGACGCGAAACGAGACGAACCAGCAATAGACGATTCAGCTCGTCTGCTTCGCCCACGCACTCTAATCGCTCGCATGCACACGCACCTGTGCGCAAGCGATGAGAACAGAACAGACGAGTCTCTCCGCTGATATTCGTGACACGTCCCACGTGCCGGAATTCCTGCACCCTACCCGATGGATCCCGCGGGATTTATTTTCGGAATGGTATGACGCCACCGAGCGCGTTTACAGTAGTGCCGCGCCGCACAGCCCCGGATCCGCTCCTCACGCTCCGCCGTGTCGATTTCTTCTCAGTGAGGTCCGCGGCTGCCTGCCCGCTCGAGAGTCCGCGCGACGATCGATCGATACACCGGCGATCGAAAACGTCCATCGCGGGGCACGAGAAGCGGGCAGCGACGACCGCGGAGTTTGCGATCGATCGCGCGATTTCCAGACGGACAAACGAGCCCGGCGGGCGAGCTGCAAAAAGGTAAACCGCCTGCAATTAAACGAGCTCGATTTAAAAGTACTTTCCGCTCTCGAATCCTTTGTGCTCGATGTTCCTCGAAAGTGCGTACATGTGTTTCTAGTACGATGGAGTGTTGAGAAATTGGATCTGCGATTTTCGACGATTCGAAAAGTGTCGCCGCTGTAAAACAAAGCTTCTTCACATCAGTGGGTTCTACTATATTTCGTGCGTTTAATTTATTTACGAAGAAACGAAGCTTAAAATTATGTATTATCAAGAAGAAAATTTTGCTGCTGCTCTGATCAAGAATTACGCATCCCACTTGCATACGTCGCCAAGACACATTTAACGTCGCCCGCTGGGATACAGACGCACGTAGACCCACCATCGTACGCCCGCACGTGTGGTATCGTTTCGCGAGTGCATGCGGCTCGTCTGCTTTTGCGAGTTACGAGCCGCACGAGGTATGCTGGAACGTGCGGAAGATGGATCTTCCGCGAATTGTCTGGCAACGTGAGACGTGACGCGAAACTCTGTCTGTGTGTGTGTGTGTGTGTGTGTATACGTGTGGGTGAGTGTGTACGAAACTGTGTGTATGCACCTCTCCGTCCCTCTTTCTCCCTTTCCTTCCTCCGCCGCCGTCACCTCGCAAACTACGAAGAAAGAAAGTTGACTCGAGTCTCCGCCGTCGCGAATTTGACAGGCTGCCAAGTCCGCGAGGTCGCCTTACATAACGCCATGTAACGCGCGCGAACTTGGACTGCGCGCCCGCGAAAACGAACGAATCGGCAACTCGCCGTCGATCTCGCGATCGTAGTCGTCGTCGCCATCGTCGTCGTCGTCGTCGTCGATCATGTGATTCGCGCGCAGCGAATGCACCGAGTCGAATGCAACGGCGCGAGAGCGCGTACTGTACGCGCGGTCATACGGAAAACGGGACTGCAGTTTTAACTCGAAGCTTATCGCTATGCGAACGACCGCTGAATGACAGCGACTCTAAATCGCGCGGCACAGAAATCGAGGAAATTGTCGGGACACGAACGACGATCGTGTGAAGTGTATCCTGCAATATCCTTTTCGCGATCACGGAGTGCATTTTATTTATCTTTTGGTGTTATTAATTGTGGCATGCACAAAACTTACACCCCTAAATTTTTATTGAATTATATCGAAAATTAAAAATTTTCGATATAACTTACTTATAATTTTCGATAAACTTACCTTTCAGCATAAAGTAATTTTAACCCGTTGAGGTCACACTTCCAAATAATAACATAACGGTCACATGGGGTCCACTGGACCCCCTGCACAAAATCAGTCGCCATTTGCCAGCTTTGTGATATTTCGTCGCAAAAATTTTACTGGGCGTACCTTGAGGTCTGTTCTTTATCATCCAATAATTTTTGTTTAATTAGAATTTAACATAATGAAAAAATTCAAATAAAAAAACTGCAAAATTTAACTTTTTTTGCAAAAATATTCGTAAAATTTTTAATTTTTGATATAATTCAATAAAAATTTAGGGGTGTATTCTCAAGATAGTATACTTTCAGATAAAAATTAGTTTTATAGAAGGTTTTGAAAAAAGTACATTTATTTTGAAGTTTGAAGTGCTCAATTTTAACAAAAATCAAAGAGATGAGTTATAAGACACAAAACAGGATAAATACATTCTTTTTCTTAAAAAAATATTGAATTTTGTTTATAAAAGTTAGCATGAGGTCTTTGGACCCCTGGTGACCGTAACGGATTAATATTTCGTGATATTTGCACTTTGATAAAAAAGTATTATTATTTTATAAAACGCTTTGTCCTGAGAATAAAAATCTGTCAAACGAGCAACGACGTGAACGAAAGCGCATTTCAGCAAGACGAAACAACGGTCGGCTATCCTCTTCTCGGCCGGAATAAAATTCACCGAGGCAAGGCAGGATCCGTTAAGAAGTCCAGAGACGGCGAACCCGTTCGGGACGAGAAATTAATCGGGACGATCAGCGACGGGCAAAAGCGAGCAAGCGAGCGGTTTTTCCGGCAGATTATTCGAGAGAGAACCAGAGAGAAGAACCGGGACTATGAAGAACGCCCATCCGATCGTCAGCGCGACGACTTCCAGTCCGGTCGGTCCAGATTCCACGGGATCTGGCGAGTCGGCGGCGGAGCCGATCATCCGGCTGAAGCTGCAGAAACCGCTGCACTGGGAGTGGGAATTGACGACGTCTTCCGACGCGCTGCCCGTCATACAACTGTTGGACAAGGATGGCCGGTTACTAGTGGAGACCACCGGCCGAACGGCGCAGCGGGCGAGAGGTTCGTTCAAGGAGGGCCTCAAGACCCACGAGCAATTCCCCGTCGACGAACCGTCTAGGGCCAGCTCGAGGAGCAAGGAGCAAACGTCCTCCCCGTCGACGTCGTCCACCGCCTCCTTCGTCGTGACGCCGTTACAGAGTAATCGCAATATCGACGGCTTCAGCAGCAAGTTCGGCACGTGCAACTTCGCGCCGCGAAAATCCCGAAGCGACATTAATATTAATAAAGAGGGACGAGGCAAGAAGAGACACTCGTCCACCGTGGAAGATCCGACGATGAAGGCGAAGCTCGAAAGAAACGTCGAAGAAGCGGCGATGGGATTTAATAAGAAGTACTCCGCCGGGGATTATCTCCGACAGCAAATCATGAACGATCTGCGTACGCGTAACACGATCGGGAGAACTCCGGATGAGGTCGCCAAGGACAGATGCAGAAAGGTCAAAGCGTATCTGAGGAGTCAGAGCGAGTCTCTGTTGAGCTTGGTTCGCGAGGAAGAATGCAGCGGAAGCGAAGCTATCGGATCAAACGAGAAGAATCTCGAAAATCGTAATCTGAAGAGGAGCAGTACGGTCAATCCTGAGGACAAGAATTCGAATGAGGAAAACAAAAAGGTGAAGTCGTATCTACGAAGCGCCTTAATTCCGACGGAGAGTTCTAAATCAAACGAGGAGGACAGAGTCGTTCGCAAGATAAAGGATGACATGAATGAGGAGGAGCTCGCGAGAAGCAGAGAGTTCCTACGTGAAAAGATACAGCGGCGGATGAATATGGAACAGGCGCGTTCGAGATTGGTCGTTCGCCCTGGCGCCCCGGAGACCGTCGAGAGGGCCGGGATCAGGAAAAGATACTCGGACTACAGTCACGAGGAAAATCAGAAGAACTACAGGACGCGAAAGGTGCGCAGCGAGACGAGTATTTTGCGATTCAATCCCGAAGTGATCGAGAGAGAGAAACTGAAGTCCAACAGACAATCGGAGAAGGAGAAGCCAATAAATTGTAGAGAATCCTCGGAGGAATCTCAACTTCAAAGACAGTCGCGTAAATATCGGCGATCGAAGAGCGAAGCCTTATTTCAAGCCTTGGAGCAGGATAATCGATCGAAATCGCAACTAAAGAGAGAGTCGTCTAGTCTGGATAGGAGGAAGGTCTACCGCAAAACCAAGAGCGACGTTTTGCTCGGACAAATGGCGATGGCGGCGGCCAACGGAGACAGCGCCAGGGACTTCGCAAATCCTCTGAGACATATAAGGAGCCTGGAGAATGTGGAGGAGTCCTGGCGGGAATACAAAGAGCGGAAAAGGAACGAGAGACTTCGTCGGGAATCGGAAAGAGAAGTGCCTGAGGAGGACTTCATGAGTAAACCGAGATGGAAGGATCTGCAACGCGATCTTTGCTCCTCGCGCAACTGCAAGGTCTGCCAAAACTTGAGAAACTGCGTGAACCCATTTTATGATCGAAATAAAAAGAATCGTCTGGAAAACGAAGAACTTTTGATGAAGAAAGAAGTCATAGCAAAATTTCCCGAAGAAGAACCCTCGTCGACGAACAGCAGCAGACCCGGCACCAGTTTGCAAGAAAATTACTTGCTCGTTGGACAGAAAAACACGAACGAGCACCAATCGCCGATCATCTCCAAAATTCAAGTGAGAAATCGCGGCAACGACATCAGCAACGTGTCCGCGTCAAACGTCAATTCCCCGGATTTCGGGTACAACTCAATTCCTTCGAAGAACGCTTTCAAGGACTATCGAGAGCTATACACACGCTCGAATGTGAAGAAAAGCGACACCTTCAAGATCGTCGACGGAAGCGAGGATCTGAAGGAACGCGCGAACGACTCCGATTCGAAGATAAACGGCGACGACGGTTCTGACAGCAATTTCGGCTATCTGAACAGCAAAATTTCACTTGCGAACAAATCGAACGAGGACATCACCAAGGATTACTTCAAAAGAGTTTACGAACTGCTGAAGAGAAAACAAGAAGAAATGAAGAAGCCGGTGGATGGAAGTCACGAGTCTCCGTGTCGCGATGATTCTTCGCCCTCGAATTATGTCGAGGAAAAGAAGAGGCATCGCCACAGGAGGAAAGAAAAAAGCCCACAAGGTAAGATGTAACGTGTGAAATTTTAATGTATAATCGTTAGTTATAGGTAATGATTTCAAAATAATTTATATCAATTGTCGGAATTTTATAATTATTGTGATTGGTTTTATGATGGCCTGATTGTATGAGCGATAACTAACGAGTCTATTTTGAACAATCATAGCAATATAAATGTAATAAATTCTATACAACGATTATCATATAATCCATTTGAATAATAAAATGAATGAATTTTAATATAAAAGTAACAAAGTCTCTCTGTATAACGATAATCTATACTAATTTTCAATAACTTTATACAATTATATATTAGATTTTGCATTATGTTAAAATGTGGTAATTCTTTTTATTCTTGCATAGTTTAAGTTTCGATTAGTGTTCTTAGGAAAAATTTTTAAAATTTTGGAAAAAAATAGCTTTTTCTGATTTTTTCCTTACCGTTCCTTTTCCAAATGTTTTCTTTTAAAGTGATGTCACTTTTATTATCCTCTACGTCAATGATTTTAAAATTACTTTCATATTTAATATAAAATCTCTAATAAGTAGGTAATGCATCGATAAAGTCGGCTGTCATTAGCAGTTATTTTTTCACATTTTTCGAAAAATTTTATTTCTCCAGAAAATTGAAAATACTAATATCTCATTATCAGTTATTTTTTCATATTTTTCGGAAAAAATTGAAAACACCTGATTTTTTCTCAATTTTATTTTTCTAGAAAATTAAGAACACTATTTCCAATAATACAAGTATGTATTCAAATGTAAAAAATCTCGAGTAACATATATTTCTATTTAAAAATACAAATTTGAAAAGGATGAAGAGATATACAAGAAAAAAAAAAGTTTCAGAAAAACGCAACTCGGAAAATACCGAAACTCGGACAGAACAGTAATTACTAGAGATGCTTGAGAACTTTAATTTACGTTACCTACAATATACATAACTACCTCTCCGCAGAATGGTACGTCCGATATTGCTCTTGTGCCTTTTACTGATACGAAAAGTTAGAAAAGTCTCGCCTTTATTGTATCTACTCGCATTTATGCGACGCCTCTCGTATTTCACCGTGTTTGCAAAAATACTTAATATCCAAGTATCAAAGTTTTCGCATTTCATTAGACTAAATTGCACGTATATCATATCGTTCAACGTTTGCTATAATGTTTATCCTTCGTGTAAAGAAATAAAAAATGGTATTATTTTGTGTGATAAATAAAAATTATGTATAAATACTTCAAGCGCATATTATACCAATTAAACACATTTATATTTTTCTTTTATTCTCATTTGATTCGACAGAATATCTAGATATCTCTCAGAGACTTGTGGCAGTTTAATTTCCCCCCTTTTCACGAAGTGATTCCGCGCGGTAGAAAACTCTGTTTTCGCTTTCAATGCATTTTCTTACGATTTCCAGCCGTTCGCCTCTGGTCTTTCAATATCCGTTCTGTCGACCCTTCAAACTTTGAAGAGATCTCTACCTCTCTCGTATAGGCTCCCGTAGGATAATTAAATTTACCTGAATACAGGAGGTAACGATACCATATAATAAAATTGCGAACAATTGGAACAGAGAACAAATATTGAAGAACAGAATATTTCACATCGTAATTATATTGTCCATAAATTCTCATATATCTGCCGTGGAAAATGTTCGCATGAATACCTAAATCGAAAAAAAAAACGGAAATAACTTCAGGACTGCTCATATCGATAAATGTCATTCGATCATCGGAAAAAGGAGCTTTAAATTTTTGATTATTTAAATGTCACAGTAATACGCTCGACGAGAGATTTACCAATCGTTAACCTTTAACTTTTATGAATTATAAAGCATGAACTCTTCCCCGGGCCATCGAATAGAAATCCAGCCTCGACAGAAAAATACTGGGCAGACCTCCGAAAGTCCCTGAAAACTCCTCTGGAGCATTGTCAATTCTCAGAAGCCTTACGTAAACTTCGAGACTTTCGGCTTAAAGGCTTGGCGAGCCCTTCCTTCAGAGTTTGTGAAAATCACGAAGAAATCTCTCGCACACGGGTCTCCGACCCGTTCACCTCTTTCGCGAGGTTACCCTGTTATTACAACGAAAAAAAAAATAAGATGTGGGTGTGATCTTTTGACCTACAGGCCGTTTTGAATTTCAATCTAAATGCGGTGTAGCCACTCCGCCAGCCACGCTCTCCCACGAGATAAATATTTCAATTTACGCCCGCCTACAAGAGATACAATTTATTTATCTTTTATTGGAAGATCGTTACGCAAAGTTCTCACACAATTATTCGTTCATTGCAAACTTCCGCATCAATTATGCTACCGATAACATCGAAAATCTCATGATATAAAAAGAGAGTATTTCACTAGTACAATTACAAAGGAATTGCATAATTTATATTTCCCAATATTTTTAGTTTTGTTTCATTTCATTGGTGAAAAAATATATATGTTTAAATTTAGAAATATAGCATGGCATAATTACTGCATATAATTTGACTGTTAATTAACATATTAAAGAGAACATGTTTAAAGAGAACGAGTTATCGTATAATATAAATTAATGACAATTTTGTACGTTTACACTGTTGAATAGTTCAACAAATCCGATATGTAAACAAGCCAGTAATATTCTGGAATGCAGTTGATATAAATTGCGTGACTAATTGAATACAACCCTTTCCTCGCTTGAGAAATTGTTACGGACAGAAATTCCGACGTGTTGACTAAATAATCGCAGCAATCTCCAGGCATTTGCATACATAAAAATAAAAAATAAAAAATAAAAAAAAAAACAAACGCAGAACGTCCGGTGATCGCTAATTCAAGATAGAATTCTCGTTCTTCCTTCCGGCCGCGTGACGTCATAGGGCGGTCTATGGCGCACAGACGCGCGTAGAGGAAGTCGACACGCACGCGGCGCACCCCGTACGTAACCCTCGCAAGAAGTGCTGCAAGAAATGAGAATTCCTGAACGGGAAATTTACAGGCGGTAGAACAAACGCACCACGCCGGAAGTCACGTACGCCCGTTTCTGGAAATGCTTGTGGAGATCCGAGACGATAGCGATCGAACGCGAGGTTTCTGATCGTGCACGCGCGATAGCACGATCGCTATAATAATTTATCAGTCTGAAAACTTTTTGCAATAAAATGCACTAATAAGTTGAATATTAGATGTGAATAACACGAGAAATAAGAAGGGTCATTTTTCGATTGAAGCGAATCTTGATGCTTAATAATATTTCCATATCAATATTGCGTTTTAACTCCGATAATCATACCGACACGCAGTTTATAGAACTGAAAATGTATTTAATATAATTAATACGGAAATATTATTAAGCACTAAAAAATAAACTTCGATGAAAAAATTATATTTCTTATTTTTTGTATTATTCATCGATCTAATATTCAAACTTATTATTGTGTATACATGTTGCCTGAAAAAAAGGTCCTCCCAATTTCTATTACCTACTAATTACTGTGATAAATATTATCACATCTCATACAGCGTAGCAAAAACTTTACAAAATATTTCAGCAACATTGCAACAACATATATATTATATTAACGTTGTTTCGACATTACGTATCAATATTTCTGAAGCAAAAATTTTATCATTGCTGCAATATTGCTGAAACATTGTAGCAATATTTTGCAATATTTTTGCTGCCCTGTGCTGTATAGGATACTTCAGCAATCGAATTAGTATGACGCACGGAATGAGAGAGTTCCAGATTTGAACTCTGTAAACCTATTCTATTAACTCTTTCTGATAGTTTGGTATCTTTACATTGCGTAGCTTTTTCACTCTATACATGTAATATTTGCGTAGAATAATATACTGAACTTTCATTAAAAGCTACTGACTTGGGTCATACATAATACACGATATTTTTCGCAATAAGTTTTTTAGTATTTTAAGATGCTTATATAACATTATTATTAAATGTAACGATCAAATTAATTTGAGATATTATTTCTAGCTTCAGTTTACGATTGCGTTCCGATAATATAATCATATCAGCACGAAGTTTATAGAACTGAAAAATGTATTAGGTGCATAACTTATATGCATAAGTTTTCTTGGTGACTTTGTTTATGTATATTAAAGAAACATGCATGTTTAATCAAAATATTTTTCCTCACTTGCTATGACTTTAGGCAATATTTTGAAGGCAGCAAATGGATTCATCGATTGAGGAAACTTTCGATACGATAAATTCGTCGACCCATTTTCGTACTTCAATCTTATTTCTAAATCGTACACCGGAGAGATGGTTCTGCATTGATAAAACGCATACTGCGAAATAGGCAAAAATCGGAAGGAGCAAGGTTTGTATTATTCGCCAGCTGGTAGAACTTCCTACTCAAGCTCCAGTAAGGTGTCTTTTTAGCTGCGGAAGTAACACATGGGGCCAAGTGTTATCATGGGGTAAGATGATTTTTCAATTTCTTGTCCACGGCATTTTTTCCGAATTTTTTCGTTCAACCGCTACAATTGGCGACCGTAACATTCTGTAGTAATCGCCAGGTTTAAGCAATTCATAATAGAGCACGCCCTTCTTACCAAATACAGAGGAGAATTTTATGTCTGTGTACATTGCGCTCTTTGATGTCAAAATAGAAGATTATTCAGGGTCTAACCACTTGTTTTTGCATTTAGGATTATCATAATATATTTATTTCTCATCGCCAATTACTGTTTTCCATTGAAAACTTTTCCTTTTTTGTCGAACAAACAGCGAGAAACAGGTGCTGAGCCGGTTGCCAATAGCTCTTTCGGATAATTGATGTGAGACCCATTTCCCTCCCTGCTGGATCTTTCCCAATACATGTAAGCGTCGAAGTACAGTCGTGTGATTAACGGCAAGCTGTTTCGCCAGCTCTATGGACGATTGGGCTGCAGCTTCGGAGAGCAGAGCTTCCAAGTCTTCGTCTTTCATCTCCTGAAACCACAGCGAGGTTTGTCAACGTTAACGTCGGAATTTCCACTCCGAAACCTTTAGAACCAGGATTGGCACATACTTACAAATACAGTATGCTCATCATAGGTCTCGCAAATAATTCTGCTTGTTTCAGCGGCATTTTTTCTACGATGAAAATAATGCAGCATACAATGTCGGATGTGCACTTTTTCGCTCTCCATTTTCATTTAAATTAAATATGTTTAATTAAACAAATACGAGCTGTCATATGTAGACTCGAATGCAGGTTAACTAACAATTAAAACATAAACTAGTTGAAAAGATTACGCATCTAGATTTCACCGCTGTCTAAACATGACCTCAGAAACTTATATACCTAATATTTAATAGTTGATATGGAAATATTATTAAACATAAAAATTATTTTGACTAAAAAAATATGCTAAATAAAATTCATCTAAAAATAAACTACATGCTATAATCTTATAGGTCAATTTTAATCGCCTAAAGTTTCTTTCAATCTATATAATATAATAGTCGTTTAATTATCTTTAGATAATAGTAATTTAACACTGCATAACTGTATATGATTACAATTCAATACTACAATCATGATATTTTATTAGGATATTCAGAGAATAATTTTTGGGTCAAATTACCCGCGATATATGTATTTCCATCGGCATAGCTGCCCTGATAACCGCATTCGAAAATTGCCCTCATTATGCGGGAATTTAACTCGCACTCTCAATGGCTTTCGTGAGTTCGTGAACATCGAAAATTACACACAATGATCTCGCACAAAATGAAAACAGCCGACATTTTTGGCCACTCGTGATTTGTACACGCTGTATGCGAAAATAATGGTCAAAGAGTCCGCGAGGAGTTAATTGCAAGAGAGAATAAAAAAAAGAGAATGGGCGGGTCGTATAATTTTCGGCGGCAGGATGGCATGCAGATTTGCGCGTGTACCGAAAAGTACCGGTCTACACTCCGTTCTTGTGACGGGCTTTCAGCCAAAAAGGATTAGTACCGCGCCGTCGCTCTGTCGCGAAAATGCAATCGCAATTGCAACGTTGCTGCAAATCTTTTTACTTTTATCTCGTATTTCCGCAATCTATTCATCTTTATCATCACCAGTTTAATTTTTCGCATAGTGTTAGATTACATTTTCGCGATTTCCAACTGTTGTCACCTCGTATCGAGGATCATTCGTTTGCACTTCATTATTCTAGGCCAACGATTTAGATATACTCGTATAATGAAAGAAACAACAATAATAAGGACTCCCAATAATTCAAAATAAATGAGAAATAAAAAGGGCGTTGGGAGTCAGCGCAATAAACAATGCGCAGTTCTATAATAAGAAATTCTTTAATGACTCAATAAATTTAATATTTTAAAAAATTGCAAGAATTCACAGACCAGACGTTTCGGTTCCAAGAGATTTATTTCGGCATACTTGACATTTTCAGTTCAATCGCAATCGCTATAGTTATATCAAATATATAAAGAAATAACAATGTGTTTATTTTTTGGCAATATAAATGACAAATCTATGAAATAAAATAATAAAACTTTTACAGCATACTATATTGTCGTCAAAGTAATATA
>QKQZ01019327.1:272-14236 GCA_003595255.1 Solenopsis fugax
TCATAATTCAAAAGTCCTCAATGACAAACTTTATTATAGCATTTTGGAAAGTTCTCGAAGTTAGAATATGCAATAATAAATGGGAATTTTTGAATGTCTCATATTATGAGTTCCGCGCTTTGCGGTTTTACGATCACCAAATCTAATATTTATAATTAAGCAAATCATCACATCCCGTATTTTTCTATTAATACGACTTTACTCTATCACTGCATGCAGAATTTATCATCAAATATTTGTTTATTTTATAATAAACAAGGTTTAAAGACTCATCTCAATAAATCTTGACAACATCCAATTTCAAAAAAATTTTTTTTCACGACTGCATGCATAATCTAATAATGAATTTTTTATTAAATAGATTTCACCCCAAGAGTAATAAATTTATGATGGTATCAACCACATATGTTTATTAATGTAGCCGAAACCCCGCTACCTCATATTAGGAACCTATCCCATAATAGGCGACTTTACCTTAATTTGTGGAGATGCTTTATACAGGGTATTTTGCAAGGAAGTCGACAAACTTCTAAAATGTGTTTTAAAAATTATTCTGAGCAAAAAAATTCACTGTAAAAATATACGCTATCAAGTAAATTTTCAATAAAATTATCGAAATATAGAAAATTTATTAATATAGTAACAAACAAAAAATACGAGACATTTATATTATTCTTTATAATATGAAAAAATTTTATTATTCTATAACTTTATTAAGTGAATGTTATTCTCCTAATCGTATTATTTGTTCAAAGTATCCATCTTCTGTTTTTAAACATGCTTGCTGCTCGTTATCCCATACAAAGGCCTCGAAAGATGGCACATATGGAGCCACCTTTTCTATCTATTTTTATTTGAAAATTTTTAACAATAAGAAAAATAATATTTACTTAATAAAATTATAAAATAATAAAATATTTTTATTTAATAAAAGTTATAAATATCTGATGTTTTTCACCTGTTGTAATATTAATAAAATTGTCTATATTTGATAACTGATTGTGAGAGCCAAAAATTAACTTGTAGTGTATGAACGTCTTTGCTTATAATAACCTCTAGAACACATTCTAAAAATTTATCAGTTTCCTTCATGAACACTGCATAAGAATTTCACATAATAATGTTATTAAAAAATATTGTTAGTTATTAATAATTTATGTTTATGCAGACATCTTCATCTGGAGTTACAAAAAATATCTCGCGAGATAAACTCAATATTTGAAATACAAATGTCTTGGAAGTTGATGTGTTATTTTGGTTTTATAGCTGAGTTTTTCCGTGAACTTTACACTGAAATATTCATCAGGCATTACGTCACTAATAAAAAAATTTTGTTTATCACTATAATCATATTATGGCTCTTTTGGTATATCTTCAGAATTTTCCTGATGAATTATATGTGCGAGAGAGTTAGTGCAAAGGTATCGATTCTGCATTCAAATTCAAAATGCATTTATTTTAATTTGCTTTCAGTGATTGTATGATCGCTAACTGATATTAAATTTCACGATATTCAAAGTAATAGTAATTTGATGAAATTTCGTTTTAGGCAAATGCAACGGGCGAAATTATAAGTAAAATATTATATTTCACTTATGATGTGGAAATACGTGAAAATGTAAGCTTTGATATAAAATAAAGAAACGTTATTATCTAAATTAAACTTTGATTCAAGTGTTGCATTATGTTGTATTGTTATTTTAAAGCGACAATGTATTAAATTATCTATTATCTTAATGCAGATCTTACAATTTTTATTGCAAGTAACACAAACGCCCCTCAGATTTTGTGGACTTGGATTCTTCGAATTTGGATATAAGTTCCTTTGTAGGGTATGTTATTAAATTATTCATTATCCATAAATAGTTATATATATGTACATTAACTATTTAAAAACCGATATTAATTTCTTTTTTTAGTATTTTGAATCTATTCTGACACTTGCAATTGTATTAATACAAGCAGACAGATTCAAGTATGAATCAAGAAATTATAACTAATTACGATAAACAATTTTTCAATGCATTTATTTAATATTTAATATGTAACACGCCTTTTTAGATAACATTTTAACATTTTGATGTCCATATGTTCTTATTAAGAATTAATATTCATTTATAAAAATGGCAAAATATAAAATATCTTTTATCCTATCTTTATGTCTTATTTTATCTTTTTTATTTGATCTTTCTGACATAGTTATTTTCTCTATAGAAGCAATTTGATATATTTTATTATACAGATGAAGTATAAGTCATTATTAAAAAATAATGCCAGTAATAAAGAAAGAAACTCGCAATTTCTCTCATTTAGATTACAATAATTATTAACATAATTTTATGTTAATTGGATGTTGAAGCTGACAAAAGAAATAAACAGATGTAATTAATAAATTAATTAATAGATTGCACATAGTCTGATGAGCTCATTAATGTACGCGTTTGTGCATGTTTATTGTGTAATAAATATTATTTATATCTCTCTTACACAAAAGCACGTTGTCAAGAGAACATCGTTAACTCGCTATTAAATTCAATCCAAATGTTACACAGTAATAATTATTACCTGAACATTGCATCAATTCATATTACTGCGTGTGAATAGAGATTTTTCTAAATTTTGGTTATAAAGTCGCATCAAGTAATGTTATTATTTAATATTGATAAAATTAAAGTAAAAATATGATAATATCAGTGTAAACTTCCAATCATCTTTTTAAAATTGTACAATAAAAATTAAATTTTAAGTAAATTTTATGCCATTATGAATAATAAAAAACGTAAGAAATCTCGTAATGTGCGTGTTGTATCCAAAATCGATAACAAACCTCCACATTTCCCTGCATCTAATTATTTGAAAGCTCATGATTTACAACAAGATGCTTTACGAGTTAAGGAAATAGATCAAGAGAATATAAAACTATTAAAGAAGATAAACATAATTCATCGATTAGGGGTTAGTATCATTATCTTAAAACTAACATAATTTTATGTACATTATATATTGCAATAATCATTAATGATTTATTTATGACATACTTTTTCTATTATTATGAAAATTTGTTCGATTTTATTTACATTTAGATAATATTAATCTAGATGTAATAAACGCATAAATAAAACATGTTAATAATAAGTGTTTATTTCATTTTTAGGGTCCTGTAGATTGCAGGGCACCGGATATCAAATATAAATCTAAAATTGAGAATCAACAGTATAAAAACAATATAATCATGCGGAAAAATAGAATTATGCTGAAGAAAATTTGTCAAGCGGAAAGTCAATATCCGACCCGCACATTTTTGAAAAGGTGGAAGAGTATGCATGAAGCCGTAGAGCACCACTCAAGGTTGCTTAATTAATTTTTAGAAATAGAATTTTATAATAATTTTACAGTTTACATTTTTATTTATAAAATATTTGTAATTTGCAATTAAACTTCTATGTTTCTTTTTCTATATTACGCAGATACTTTTCATCAGTGATGGAAAAAAGATCCATTATATTAGATGTACAAAAGCGATTGTCTGAAAAAAGTCAGACGAGATGTTTCTTCGACATTGGACTTAAAGAAGAAAATCAGAAATTAGGTCGTATAGTATTTGAACTTTATGATAGTATCGTACCACGCACATGCGAGAACTTTGCAGCTTTCTGTCGTGGAGTGAACGGATTGTCATACAAGTACATAAATCATATTATAAAATAATTGTATCCTATATGGCCTACCTAAGCTTTGCAATTTTTTCTAATTTTTTGCTGAGTACAAAATTAAAACATTTCTAAATATTAATTTAAAATATGAGACAATTTCAAATATTTACATGGATGTAAGTAAAGATTTTGAGAAAAGTGCAATTTAAATCATATTAGATACAAATGTACTCAATACAGGGTGTCCCTGAGCAATGTAGCAAACTTGTCACGAGGAGGTAGAAGGGATCGAGATAAACGAAAAAGTCTTATAACATTTTGCGATATTCACAATAATTTTTGTGTTATAAAATATTAAAGTCAGACGAATAAGAGCGCGCGGAGAGACAAGCGGTCGCCCGCCTGAGCCATAGGGCCGCCCACCGCGTCGACATTGGGACCCTGCAGTAGGAGTCGGCGAGCAGCGCGCGGCGAGGGAAAGGATAGCATGGCGCTATGATCACCGTCGCCTACTGCCAGGCCGCAATGTCGACGCGGTGGGGGCGGTCTTACGGCTCAGGCGGGCGACCGCTTGTCACTCCGCGTGCTCTTATTCGTCTGACTTTAATATTTTATAACGCGAAAATTATTGCGAATATCGCAAAATGTTATAAGACTTTTTCGTTTATCTCGATCCCTTCTACCTCCTCGTGACAAGTTTGCTACATTGCTCAGGGACACCCTGTATTGAGTACATTTGTATCTAATANAATTATAGAAAAAGTGTTAGAAAAATACATAATAAATTCAATATTACATTTATAAGTTTATTAACATCTTTATTGGCATGTTTATCGACATACTAATATGTAAAAGTACACAAAAAACTATTTTCATCCACAATCCTTTAAGAAAACAATTAACTTAATTTTTCTCCGTTAAAACTGTAGCTTATGAATCGAAGTTTAGTAAATGGATTAAAATTTGTGTTCTGAAGTAATAAAAGTATCGCAAAAAACATTACAATCGATATGTGTACTCATTATTAATAAACTACATCAGTTCTACAAGGTCCTTACAAAGAGTTTTTTCTTTATTATAAGCAGGAGGACGGTATAACGAAAATATAAATTAAATACATAGCATTGTAAAGTAAAAATTCAGAGCTACAATAATAAACTGCAGAGATTAATAATCATCGTTTGACAGTTATAGAAAGCAGTAACTTTCCCACGAAATATTAAATCATGAGAAACATAATCAAGAAAATTCTACTTTTGACCTCACTGGTCAACAATAGAATACACAAACTGAGCAGTCTACTGTTGCAAACAAGTTACATTTACTGTATGACATACTAACTGTATGATATACTAGCGTTATTTGTTCAATTCACCACGTAACTTAGAAACAACAAGTAAATTATATTGGATGCTAGGCTGCATAGGGTACACTCACCTTACATATTTCGTATAAAAAAGTATTATAAATTTACATATAATAGTCATACTTGATTGTTCCAAAGTTTAAATTCATCTAAGAGTGTATTATTAAATCCGAGGCTTACCAAAATATTTTGGAAAACTTATAATTTATAGACATACTCCATTTCATCGTATTGTCTCTGGTTACTGGTGTCAAGGAGGAGATGTCACAAAGTTTGATGGTACCGGCGGCTCCTCCATATATGATGATTCATTTGATAAAGAAAGTTCTAGTTTACGTCATACAGGACCCGGCATCCTTTCAACATGCGACAACGATGATGGGAAAAACGACTCCAAATTTAATCTCACGTTTAAATGCTTAAGAACTTTATACGGAGATAAGACCGTTTTCGGCCGAGTAATAGATGGAATGAACAACATCTACAAAGTAACGTTACACTTTTTTTATAATTTAAACCTTACTTGAAAAACATTTGTGTAGTAATTCAATGTCAACAAGCGTTGCTCATTTAATTATGTAGACTGACTTGCTGACAGGAAAGAAATAGTTTGCCTTATTGTTCTTTCGATACAAATATCACTTTAGTATAAATAATATTTTATATTAAGAAAATTTAATTTTAATGAAGTATTATTTTAATTAAGTAAACATTCTGTTTTCATTTTATATTTCAATGTTCAACTTTTATCGAAATTTAACCAGTTAGATTATATTCAATATAAAAGAAAATATGTAGAGAATTCTAAAATTTACACAAGTAATGATTTAATTTAATCAAACATACGTACGAATCAAATTGAGAACTTTTTTTTGAAATTGATTAATTATATTTCTTGTTAAATAAAAAACCTACTAGGATGAATTTTAATATGAGCACATTTCCGTTTTATATGAATCTGTATGAATTCATACATATAATCTGTATAAATCTTGACTTTTTATTTATCTCAATTTTCATTAGTTAGTGATAATTTCTCCCAATACTGTACTATTACACAAAAATCTTCCGTGCTAAAGAACTGACGTATTGAGCTCAAATATGTGAATTTGCTAAACCTAAAAGATTGTGTTGTATCAGATATTCATAAAGAGTAATTTATGTTTATTCGTTTTTTAACTAAAATATAGAAAAATGTATACGAACCTCGGCTGTAATATTATACTATCCAGCTTCAATAATCGATTATGCAATTTTTTAAGAAAATATTAATAAAATTTAAAAATTAAGAAATTACATATAATACATAGCATAAATAACGAGTCTATATTGTTTAAACGAATGTACATAAAAAATTTTTTTATATTATTGTTATTTGAAACTTTATTGATTATGTAATATCAATGGTATATATGTCGCCATCTAACGAAGACCTTACAAGTTACGTACGAAAACAAATTTCAATTTTTTTCTTTTTTTGAGAATATTCTACTACAATTTAAATTATTTACATTATTGTATTTTAGTTTATTATATTTAATGTAAAATACTATACAATAATGTGGAATATTGGGAAAGGAAGGTACACAAGCGTAAATAGGAATAATATTTAATATGACCTACTCACACGACAGAACAATACGGAATCAATCATCAAAGCTCGCTTCTTCATTAGTCGAGAGTCTTTTTTTCGCAGCTTGCGCCTGTTACTACCCGACGCTTTCTCGCGCCGTCTTTACTCGCTCGCATAGCGAGAATCGCGATAATCGACAACTCGCGCGTTAAACATACATAGATAGAAATTATCCTACAATAATGTACATAATGTTGCCATTTTATAATCTATTACTGAGCTTATTAACTTTTATCATCAGTGGTAATCGTTATATGGAATTAAAAATTGATTTCAATTTTTATATTAAAAATTCAAGATTGTTAAATTATAAAATTTATCCCTTATTTTTATATACAAATATAATTTCTCATATATTCTAATATATTCCAATATAAAAGTTGGCAAACGTCATTCTAAAATAGGATAAATAAGAAAGAGAGAATTACTCCGTAATTTTACAGGTAATAAAAAACTTCATGTCGATCGCTCAATATCGTTTTACGAGAGTTTTAATTATCCGCACGTTTAAATTTGACCGCAGAGTAGTGGTAAACTGTTTATGTCTGCCTTGATTAAACAGATCGAGGGATTCGGTACGAAGACCGGAAAGCCAATAAAATCAGTGGTTGTGTTAAATTGTGGAGTTCTATCGACAAAGCGTGTGTATGAAAGACTGTCCAAAGCTGTACAAATATAAACAGACTATACAAGATATTATCTTCACATGTAAAAATATAATTTAAACAAAGTCTAACTGTGTGTAACAATAATCATAACTTCAACATCGTTCTATCAAAAATCTGCAACAATGTAAATAAAAAAATAATAAATTAAATAATAAATAACACGTTTTATAAAGACATATTAAATAAAAAAAGTGCATTATAATTATAAAAGTCTATTCTTTTAAATATATATTTAATAATCAAAAATAATAAGATACCATAAGACCAAATCAACTCATTTAATCTATTTTATACTGTATATTAAAAACTTTATTTATATGAATATTAAAATAAATTAAGTAAAAATAAAATCTTTATTTCAATTACTCACTAAAGTGAAATATATATTACATATAAAATATTAGTAAATAAATAAAAATATTTTTACTCAGACACTCGCACACTTAAATTTGATTATATGTTTATAAATATTATAAAGCCTAAAACAAAAATAAATTGAAAATAACAAAGAAACTAAGCATTATCTTCTAAATCAGTTTTAAAACGATTATTAATTATAAGAATAATCTCTTAGTGTTAATTTTACTCTTAATTATCACACAATTATTTTTAATTTGGTTTTTAATTAATCTCTTAATCTTTGGATATTTCTAGCTATTTGAATGCAATTTTAGCTTCTCAAAAGTTAACAATATAGCATATACATAACAGCCGTTACAATAGTCATACAGATGGGCTTTATTTAATAAGCACGTTGTTTTTAAAAAAATCTACTATACATAAATCAATTGTTTTAATAAGTAGATATATATATATGTATATAATTAGATTAGTCGAATAGTTAAGTAAATAGATATATATAATTAGATTAGTTGAATAGGTAAATAAATTAATATTATAATAATATATCATAATACATTATAATATACTACAATATAATACAACGTACACTTAATAAACTTTGCGAATTTTCATAAAAATGGCTTATACACAGGTTTTTGTTACAGACGATTCTATTTTCCCTTCTTATTTAATATGATACATCTTTTAAGAACATATTCTGAGAGTAAAGCGCCTTTTTAAATGATAAATTCAAAAGTAGGCCTTATTTAATGTTGGGCCTTATTTGGCTCAGGTACTTTATCATCTTAAAAGCTTTCACAAATTTTAAAATCTAATTTACTTCATCATTTGTTTACTGAATATTAATCATTTTTTCGCATTTTGTATGTATTCCAAGCTTGATAAAAAAGAATCGATTTGCAGACGCAATGAAATTCTATATAGTCATTATGAATGCACCCTCATGCTCGTAATATAAAAATGCCTGTGATGGTAGTATTCATATTCGGTACTATTTGTTAATTAATTAGAATCCTGAATGGACAGGACTGATTATAAAAACCTGTGTAATATTAAAAATTACATTCTCATATATGAGAGCTTTCTAACACATGCCGATGATATTTCCTCAAATTTTTCTCCAGTTTTTAATCAAATATTTCTCATTAAATGTTTTTCGCACTACGGTAAAGTATCCATTTTATAACACAGTCACGTACTCTATAGAAAACATAAAAATAAATAAAGTTGCGGAAACAAATACGCATTCAGTTGATAAAAAAAATATAAACAAGGAAAAAAACAAATAAACGAATATAAATTGAGACATAAATTAAATTGATAGTATATGCGCAGGTTGCTGTATTACAGTTTTTAACGCAGGTCATGCATGCGATTTAAAAATTGGGATTCGTTACAGTTTGATTATAATCTTGATTGATGAACGGACTAGAATATTCGGAAAAAAAACGAGGAAACGGACTCACGGTTTCCACTTTAACAAAATTTGTGGTCAAGTTAAAATAAAATGTTCAGACAAATTATTTGAATTGTTTCAAATGCTTTATAAAAATTTAAGAAAATAAATTTTCTAATTTATAATTGAATCACATTATTGCTAAATGTTTCATTACACGTACTGCGAAATGTAAGCAATACACAAGGAGACATAAAATAAATCCGTATATTTCTAACCCATTTCAAAAGGGATTGGCGAATATGAGTTTTGCTTCATCTCATTTGTTTTATGACTAACTGTAATGGAGTCAGCATAATCAACATAACAATAGAAATTTTTCTTGTGGACATATCCGAGCTTTACGTTTCTCGTTTTACGGTCGCACGCGATGTACTTGGTCTTTTAACATTCCGAAAGATTTGTTGGTTGTTTCCAACCGCAAGCATATATCGACCGCACGATGTATCCGACATTCATTGAGATGTCAACTCCCCTCAGTTCCTCAGATGTCCCACATTCCACAAAATGATGCATACCTCACATTCACAACATTAATCCGATCATTATGCTTGCGAATATGTCGTCATAATAGTAAACCATCCTTCACTCTCTTTCATTTTACTTCTTTCTTCTTCTCGCCATTATTATGATCGTTTGTTATGGGAAGAGTCGCAATTACGAATATATTGAGAGTTAAAAGAGGAAATAAAATATAAGAATAAAATATTAAAATCAAAATATAAAGACAATAAAAAAGTTATTCTCACATACGTTTTTATCTTTAACATCAAAATACTTTTCCTCAATAATTACTAGCTTTATTTCTTCTTTTATCACAGAACGTTATAATGACGTTATGTTTCACATTTATTATATTTTATTAATATATTTTGATTTTTTTACAATTTAAAAACAATATACTTATGCTATGGAATGCGTTTTATTCCGTATCAATTTCGTTTTTTCTCTTTTATAATTCAAGTGTATCTACTTTTGGAAAGATAAATAACAACAATAATGCTTTAATTTAATTTTGTAAAATTTAACTGTGATATATGCAGAATCATATCGCAGTTATGGAACAAATTATTATCAGCTTTTCCAACAATAAATAATTTCTCTTTGTATTCATTATGTTTTAGTTGCTATAATAATTATTATTATAACAATCGCAGTGGTTATACTATTTATTATTACGTCGACATTCACTTGAATGTATCATCATTATTGAATTTGCGACTGGTATTACGGAAATTGTGATTGTATCGTTGTGACGTTATAGTGGTTGCCTTGATAATTAATATCACAATCCTCCGATCATAATGATAATTATTATTACATTAAAACAATTATTGATGCAAAGATCAATGTTCTTCATGAAAACCTCTTTAACAGCTATCACAGTAATTACGACGCATTAATTATGGCAATTATCGATAACGTTAATCACATTTATTTCAAGTTCGAAACAGCTTATCTAATAAAATTATGACTTAAGAAACAATACGATATCTATACCGTTACGCAATAAAATGAAGAAATTATACGATAAAACAAAACTCTAAATAAAAAATTGCAAATTACATTCATAAATATTATTGATTTATCGTTACATTATATATTTTTAGTAATAAAAACGTTGCATTGCATAACATTTTTTAAAAAATTAAGAAATAAAATAAATTATTTAAAAAGATCTAGATAAAAGTATTACTGGCCAATTATACTTGTTAAAGATGATCGTTTTCTTTGCTCTCTTATGTACACTGTTAAAAATCGGCAGTAGAATTTAATGTATTGTAACGGAAGCAAATTTCAAACAGGTACATTAAAAAACATTTAATGTACATTTAATGTAAATTTAATATTGTCAAAAGTGCACTAAAAGTGTATTAATTTCATCCACATGATTTTCAGTTATTGATACATTAAATTTAATGTGTAACTTAAAAATACATTAAATTTAATGCCATTTTTAACAGTGTAGCAAAATTATCTATTTATTCCAATTATGACACAATTGTTTCTTTCAATCAAAGAAATTATATTCACTTTTTCTTATAATTGAGTATGATACAACGTCTTGCTACGTGATTAAAGCATCAATGATCAAACTTCTCTCATTAATTTAAAAATAATTTTCTTTTATAGTGAATTTAAACGACCATGCGTTATTACGTACATATGGCCGAAACGTTCAAATATATTCGCATTACCGTCGTCGTGTTCGTAGCCATGAATTGCACTTTCTCTCGAGTTTCTCACTCAAATTTACACAGAGACATACCTATGGTCGGCTTCACCGCCATTGTGACAGCTTAATATTTTCCACCGGGATAGCCAGTGTGTTATTGAAGTTTCAATCCTCATGCTTACTTAAAGCGCATACCTTCTAACAAAGGCATCTCCACGTGAATAAATGAGAAAACATTTTTAATTCTTTGTTTTACTACCTTTTTTTATTAACCCCTGATTACGCTCCGATATATAGATGCAAAAACGCTGTTACTGAGAAAAAGAATTTTAATATAATATTTTTCCGTGCAAGCTTCCCGTATTTATAAAGATCTTAAAAAATTCTAATAGCCGCAATTTTAAAGGACCTCAAAATGTTCAATTTTTTTGAATAAATTTTCAATTAATATTTTCGGGACATTTTTTTCATTAATATGGAGTTTTGGAAAACTGGAAAAGGTATTAAAAAATTAATTAATACATTTAATTTTAAACTAGAGTTATAAAATAGAGTATTAAAAATTTTCAATCTATTTCTACAAATAGAAAAGAAGTAACGCACATTTGGCAATTTGTATTAATAATCTTTAATAATGTTGTTATACAATGTTGTTATACAATTAAAAAATTTATTATAAAAAAAATAGCAAGATTCTCTCTGTTTAAGAGCTTTAAGTTCTTTTATAACAAACTTAGTAAAATAATAAAAATAATTTTATACACTATATATATGTATACATATATAATGTAAAATTATGCAATATTATGTAACATATAAATTATGCAATTAGATTGTATATAGATATATAATCTAATTGTATAATATATGTTTCACATAATATAATTTAAACTATTTAATAGATATACAATATGTAATTACACTATTTACAATATTATATATATATATATATTTAAATATTGATTGATAATTAGATAGACAATATCTAATTATATTGTATATATAATTAGATATTGATAGATAATTAGATAGACTCTTCCTAATTGCTCCTTAATGAATTTTTTATAAAAAATNTAATTATATTGTATATATAATTAGATATTGATAGATAATTAGATAGACTCTTCCTAATTGCTCCTTAATGAATTTTTTATAAAAAATAAAAAGGAGATAAATGTATACAATTAAGAAAGGCAAAATTGCTTCAAACAGGAGATTTGTTTTCATTCTGAAAAATTCATATAATAAATACGAATAATAAAGCTACATTGACAAAACAGTCGTTATCTAAATTATCCAGCGAGAATCCACAAAGCTATGAGAAGAAAGGTAAAAAAGGACAAGTCTCCTACATTTAATTCGCCATTCAAAATTATCTCATTCAAATTGGCGCCGTCGGCCGTGGCCGAGAGGAAATTGAAATTGATCTACCTACAATCAAGGAAAAAATGAGGAACTATTCGGCAAACTCATCCCTGACATGTTTGTCGCACACGAGTGACATTTAACAATTCTTATTTAAAGAAGGAGACTTTAAATTATACATAGATTTCGTGGAATTTATTCACTCTTTGCAATTGTCGCGAAAAAGCCATCTAATTTTAATTCTATCACTTTAATGTAACAAAAATATAAGCGTTAATATAAAATTAAAGAAAAATAATGTGTATAATGATATCATAATATATTAATGTAGAATGGATGAAAAAAATCAGAATCTATAAAGCAGAGTTTTTTTTTTAAACAAAACGCTAAGAATTATTACAGCCACAATTATTATAAAGATCTCGTTCATTACACGGTCTTTAATTATATGAGCTTAAATAACTTCAACAAAGCAGTAAACATAAATCCTATAAATAAATTAATTCATAAAATAATTTAATAAAGAAAAGTTATAAGCAATATAGTATTTTAGTAAGTTTTCGAAAGAAAGAGAACTTAATGTTGGCCTTAGAAGAGTTTCCAGGTCGCTGAGACATTTCAGCAACCTGTACACGTTATTTGAAGCGCATCGGTCTTCTGCGGTAATGAAGCGTGCACGGTTCAGTATTGACCGCTCATACCGCCAAATGAAATAATCGAAATACCTCTATGGGATTATCTAATCGCCGGATCCGTCGAAATGCGGTAAACTCCGAGCGGGCTCGCACGCTCGGAAAATTAGGTCGCTAATTCTATAGATTTCGCGTATTCGAATTGCCTCCGCGTGGAACGCAATCGGACGGCGCCGCGCTAGTTCGTTTTAATCATCGATTAAACTCTTGGCGCGTTTCAACTCGTCCAAAGAGCGCCTCTCTTAACTCTTGATTCGACAATATTAATCCGACCAACTTGATTACCGCTCAGCTGAGTTATTCTCCGCGAATTTCCGCCTGTTACCGACGTTCGACGTTGAGAAAGGAAAACAGCAAAAAAAGTGGATGCAAATTTTTTCCTCTCAAAACTACAATATGATGCGCGGTTGATTAATGAGGCTTAGTATACATACAATTAATCACTTTATTGTATGCACTTCTACTACACGTTGTGATATATTACAACGATGTGTAAGCAAGATAGATGGTTGACAAAATCATACGCACAAATTTATTCATATATACGTATTGATATATATTTAGATTTTGTAATAAGTGATATATATATATA
>QKQZ01019332.1:0-10920 GCA_003595255.1 Solenopsis fugax
AGGGGCTGCAATAAAAAAGAGGAACGAGGAAGACGGCGTGGCGAGTACACGAATTGTGGAGAGAAACACACGGAGTTAAGAGTTAGATCTTAAATCACGGGGCCCTTTTACGGCAAAGCCAACGCCGCCGCCGCCGCCACCAGCCAGGCCCAGTTTTCTTCTAGCCGGTAACGCGGAGGCAAAAAGTGAACCACTCCGAGGGAGAGCAGGCGCCAAGGGTCGTGAGACAATGCGACTAATCGACGACGACAGGTCGCCGTGTTTGGAATTCGAGAAAGAGCTAATGTAGGAGGTAAGGAAGAGAAGGAGACGGAACACGAGGGAAACGCCCTGCCGAGATTTCCTCGACAAAAGGAACAACGAAAGAATCTTTAACGATTTTCACCATCAGTGTCAAGCACCTTTTTCTGCTTGTCGATCGTCTTTCGTCGTTCTTTTCATTGTCCAGCGAATGATCATTAAACGTACGATTTATGAAAATGAAAGTTACAGTTTCTGTGTTAGCTTTCCGACGACACGTGTCAAAATTTCGATATCGATCTTCTGTAACATCGGAATTTCATTGACAATCTATGACATTACGGTTGCCAAAGAATACGTATTCAATTAACAAAGCGAGAGCGAATGGTTAACGTGTTTAAGAATGTATAGGACTTTTCTCAAAACATTAAGAAAATAGGGAAAAAATTACAGATTGTTTTATATTGCATTTCAAAGCAGCACAAAAAATTTGGTAGTAATTTTCTATCTGGATAAAAAATTACTTCAATAAGAAGTAGACTACGTGCTCTAATGAAAATATAATTAATGATGAAGCAATGAAATAAGAAATAATTAAAATAATCTGAATTTTTTTATTTAAATACTTTAAATATTCAAGATGATTTATGTAAAGTATCATTGCGATGCAGAGATCAGTTCTGTAGAATAAACAAAATTTATTTACAAAATAACTAAACAGACACAATAAAACTTTGTATAAATCATCTTGGATACTTTAAGTACTTAAAGATACTTAAAGATACTTAAAGAAAAAAAATAATTTAATTTTTAATAACAAATAGGGTAAATAAAAATATATTATTAAATAAAAATATAATATAATCTTATTAATACAACTTTCGTATGTATATAGTTTATTTGAAGTGTTAATATTAGTGTGCCCGATGAATATATCTGACGTTCGAATAAATGATAAATATTGAGATAAACATAAATTTGAATACAAATATTTTTGTATTCATAGGAAATAAGTAAATATTTTTTTAATTTAATAATTATTAGGAAGAGAAATATTTTTTTATTTTATTTGAATAATTACATTTGTGAATATCATTACGAATATTTTCAATTTCGCATTTACTCCCATTCTGCACTGTTTACATGCTAAAGTCTGTTGTATTAATTTTTTGCTTAAAATTTAAATTTGGATATAGGATCACGAAAATGCTTACCCTATTCTTAATAAGGTTGCAAGAGACTATTTATCAAATTCTGATACAAGTGCACCTGTAGGACGTGTATTTTCTTATGTCTTGAATTACTTGTAAGCAAGCGTAATGCTGATACAATATGTAAAATATTTTGCCTTCGAGCTTGGTTGAAATAAAAAATGATTATACTAAGAAGAAAATGCTATTACCCATACTTTTACCGAATAATTAATTAAATAATATATTAAATAATATCATTTCTTGGCACACTCGGTGCGTCATAATTAAAATATTGAAGTATGATAACATTGAATATTAAATAATATATGTTAAGTAATGCCGTTACTTATTGGATTTTCTCTTTTTAGTTAATACTTCGTACGAATTAATATGAAATTTATGAAATAATTTTCATAAATTTCATATTTATAAAATAATTATAAAATATTCACGATTAAATGTGAATATTTATGAAATAATCATGAAATATTCATGAATGAATATTTTTTAATGCAAAAATTGAAAATGAATGATAGTCCAATTACAAATTTTATGTATTCATCAGACACGCTAGTTAATATTAACACATTTCGAAATTTCACTTACTTTGCCGGGGCCGTATGTCCGATATATCCTTAAAAACGCGATCTTCTAAAAAAATGAGATCCCCGAGGAGGAGGAGAACGAGGGGGCCGCAGCACGCGAGCGATCCAGCTATCCGAGTCAAGTTTTCGAGATAATTCCCGGCCGTTATCTGATGATAAATAGATACACCTTTACCCAGGCCGACGCTTAGCCCCGCTAATGGACGCCTCCGCTCGATATCATCGCCGGCCGTTCGTTATCTAAACGTGAATAATTATCTTCCGCGACGCCAGTAGATCACGGGAGCGATATATTTCTTTTACGATGGCGTCGGTGCGTCTATGTGTGTGCGTAATGCGGCTACCGCCGCAAACGCGTCCTAGGACGTGTCTGTCTCGTTAAACTGTCCGCGCAGAAAAGGGATGAGCTTAGTTTATATTAAACGCGCAATCTTGTATTAAACGGCGGATAATATAATTCGTGATTATACTCGTTGAAGTTTAAGTATATTTAATGAAGAAATGGAATGTATACTAATTGCGCTGCGATAATCTCTATGGAAAATTGTTACCTTTAAGTGCGACGAGAAAATGGATTTTCGCGATGACGAATTAATGGTATTTTACTATGCCAAAACATCCCGAGTATAAAAAATAAGTACATAAAATTTACGAGTTATTAAGAGTTTTATTACATCGGCGGGGAGAGACGACCGATCGATGGTCCGAGGCACAGAAGCGGTCGTGATTGGCCAGTACAATTAATAAACGTCAGACCTCGTAAGGACAAGTGCAGGCTTGACCGCGGAACGAGAGTGCCGGGGGTATATATATATATGTTATATATATATGTATATACGGGGATTGCTCCATATAATGAATAATTTAGGTTTGCGAAGGCTGGCCTGGGGTGCACGCCACCGTCAAGCAAAAACTAATGCCTGCCCAGATAAATTACCGATAAAGCAGCCAGATAATCATCTAGATAACTCACCGTGCGCACGCGAACCGCGGCCTGTGCACCGCGCGTTTTATCTGCATTCTGTCGGCTTGTAGATAATTCACGATTATCTGGTGACGTGGCCGAACACGTCTCGCGGCCGTTTTTATTTCATATTAAGCGTGCCGGAAGATATGTGCGCGCGAGCCGGCGCGAACCCGCAATATATATTTCGCGCAGATAAAACTGCGCCATTTATTAATCGCAAATCGCGATCGTTCGCGAACGCCGACGATGGGAACGGGGGGAAAAAAAAGCCCCGCGGGGCGGGCTCCTTTACTTGGTAATTACTTGGAGAAATTATTGCTAGATTTTCCGTGGAATTATAGCCGCGCCGAAGAATTAGCGCTACCAAGGTTGCGTTCCCCTGTTGTTACGATCCGCTATAATTAATCGAGCTAGAAGAATAACGTTTATTGTCTGCAAATCATAGCGCGTGAAGTAATATAGCGTCCGACGTAACGAATTGTTACCCCCTTTTTCCATTGTATTTTTGCGATTTTACGATATTCCTCAATTCCATTTTACGGCGATGCCCCCCCGCGTTTCCCGTAAAAATTTTCCAGTGGAGCCTGCCGCGAAGGGAACACACCGTTCCGAGTTCAAAGCCTCGATTGATACGTAACGACCGGTGCACAGTGCATACGTCAAACGCAAAGCTCATGGAGAGCTTTTCTCACAAAGAGAACGCACGCCTGTCATGCGACCTATCGAACCGAGGCACATTGAAAAGCCTGACAGCGTCAGATGCAGAAGACACTCGCGGAAGATTTTATCGCGAACGAGAGACACGACAGTCGC
Source organism: Solenopsis fugax (assembly GCA_003595255.1). Lineage (NCBI taxonomy): Eukaryota > Metazoa > Arthropoda > Insecta > Hymenoptera > Formicidae > Solenopsis > Solenopsis fugax. Next base: position 3,819 of record QKQZ01019332.1, read on the forward strand.
GATTGCCGATGCTTAAAAACCAGATAAACTTTGCGAATCGTCCGCGCAAAATCTAAAGAGATTCTCCCTTTGCCCCTGTGTCGTTGAATTACTGACTCAATATTGTTCTGCAAATTTAGGATGAAATCTTCATTTGTGAATTAATGCGTTAATAAATTTTACAAAAATTTTAGTTTAAAATTTAGTTTAAAAAATTAAACATTCTGTATGCACACTGAAAAAAGAGTTTAATAATAGCTATCGAAAATTGAGTCAAATAAAATACCAAGTAAAATACCAATTGAATATAATTCGATTAATATATTGTAATAAAAAGTAATTTTACTTTTCAAAATATTTTTGACTATTATATAATATTATAATATAACCAATCGTTTCGTAATACCAAATATTTAGAAAAAGAAAATTATTTTTTATTATATTAACCGAATATTATTAATTAGCATTATTTCACTCAACATTTGGTATTATCAAATTCTTTTTTCAATGCATATTGATGGATATTCTGATTAAGAATTACACCGCAATTAATGTATTGTAGAATGAATGAAAACATACTACTGACTGAAATAGCTCATCAAAATATGACGACATACGTATTATACACAGTGATACCTATTGCATACATGCAGGGAAACAAAAACTGAGTTTCGCGCAGGGGTTCCAGATGGAGCGTCGTTGATACAGTACTTCATTTCGCGTCGAAGCCACGCTTTTCACTTTATAATAGATACTCGAAAGATTACTTCCGCGCCACCGTTAATTGACAAGCCTGCCGGCTCTTTTCAGGCCCGCCATCCGACAAACCGCGTCAAGACGGGCATCCAGTCTCTTTGCTGAAAACTATCTCGAATCTCTCGTCGCCGGGACTTGAATGGAGGAATTCCATTAATTCGGCCGGAAGACGGCACGTGGAGCGCGCCAGCTTAAAATTCGCTTTGGTGTAGCCTTCGTGTGAACGGCTTTTTAAGGTTCGCATTCGCCTACCTTTGGGACTCGAGATTGCAATTAAATTTCCGAGAAAGCTATCAAAGTGCGCCGTGTGAATTAATCTTTTGACTTACACAGTCGAATGTTTTACGGACGTTTCCTTTTAATATATATTATAATACAAACCTATTTAGTATCTACATGATGTAACATAACGCAACGTTTTAAAGAAATAAAAATTCTAGCTTTGCCAGTCTTCTTTCCGATTTTGTAATTTTACTTTCAGACGAGTGAAATAGTCTCGTTAGTTTCCCCAAAGACGTCTTTCGACTCCAGAATACGCCTTATCCGACGCTACATTCCATTGACTCTAACCAGCAATGGCGAGAACGAGTTGAATCCCTCGGAAAGAATAGACTCCTCCAAATAGGATTTCGCAGACAGGAAATTGAGTAGTCCGTCGGACAAGTATAATTCTCCGATATTCTTTGTCTATCTTACACTTCGTCACCAAGCGACTAATGCAAAAATCTCATTAATTTCATAAATTGCCTCCTGAATGTACCGAGTGCCTTAGATCTCTTGGAAATTATGTTTAAAAAAAATTTTTAATGAATTTTTAGATACAATTTTAGACACACAATTGAATTTGCTCTTTCAAAAAATCACGATTCGAAAACGATTTGGTTCGTTTAAAATTTAACACACTGAAAAAAAGAACTGGTAATAACTACCAAATGTATAGTGAAATGGTATCAATTAAATATTTGGTCAATGTAACCAAAAATAATTGTACTTTTCTAAATATTTAGTAACTTATACATTGAGAGAAATCATTTGGTAGAATAGTGATCAAGTGAATTTTATAGTTACTGGTACCAAAAACTTTGTTACATTTAACAAAACTTTTTGTAATTTGTTGTATGAAAATAATTATTTGGTTAAGGCTAGAAATTGTTTGGTCAAAACAACTATATATTTAATAACTCATCACTAAAAATTCATTTGATCACTATTCAACCAAACTTTGGTTGATTTTACCAAACATTTCTCTCAGTGTACCAGATTTGATAATATTTACTAAACATTTAGAAAAAAATTTTTTTTTAAATCAAACTTAAATTATTTTTGGTTATATTGACAAAATATTTAATTGATAGATTTGGTAATTATAATCAGACTTTTTTTTTCAATGCAGTAAGAAAACGGCATCGTTAATGAAAATTTAATTCAATCGCTCGATGCAACTATTTATGCGATTTCACTTTGGTAGGAACGTCAACATTCCCGGATCGTCCACTCATAGAGCCTTCATTCACTCGCATCGACATTTGTTAGATTCCGCCTATCGGTTTATCTCGAATGCGGATACACGTCTTAATTCTCGTGATTGAACATACTTGATGATTCACGATTCCTGTCGCTTTTATCTTCCTTTTACGAAATCGCGATCATTTGGCGTAGCTAGCGACATCAACTCGCGTTTTCACTTGTTCTATGTGTCAATTCCATTTAATAATAACATAAAACTTAACGAAAAAAGAATTTAAATGCTCTCGGTTAATTAAAAAAGCTCTAATTGCTCATTTAATTTCTTATAGATTCTCAATTATTTTAGATTTAAATAACGTGTTACGATATTTTTAAATGTATGACATACATTACATATTGTATTCTAATAAATCTATTATTATTATTTTATTATTATATTTATGCATGATCTACCAAAATAGTAAGCAATTCCGACGAAAGATGTCCAATAGTTAAACAAAATTGTTCAGTTGCTCTTCATAAACTTCTACCACGCATTACGAAATTTTTTGGTAGCATTGTCGGAAAGACGAGCGCACGATTATCACAATGATAAATGAAGAAACCTGTCATTCGAAGTGTCACCGGGACGTCGTCAAGTCGCAGTATGCTGCAATGATTCCGATTCAACATAGATATCGCATATAATTAGCGCGCGCGACGGCGATTAAGCGGCAGAAACGCGGAATAAATTATGACGATTCGCTGATGGACGACGACTCGGGCGCGTAATAAATACTACTCGCGAATGTACGCGGCACCTCGCGCCATAATTTCCCGGTCTGGAGAGCGCCTTCGCCGCAGGTGTCGTTAACCCGAGCTCACGGTTACACCTGCAACGGAGCGGAGACGCTCGTGCAGCGTGCAGCGCCGAGCCGATCGTGTCTAACGAGCGTCTGTCAATCGGTGATCCATAATCGCGATACCGATCGATCGATCGTTATTAAATCATGCAGCCGGCGACAAGAAAACGGCGCGCGCGCTTTCCGCAGCTTAGGATTTCTTTCCGATCATTCAAGGATGAAGGCGTCACTCTCAACCCTGAACTCGACAGCGTATAAACTAACGCTTTATGGATTCCTCTGTACGTTCCCGCATTTTTTTTATTGCGATAAAACGTAAGAGGCGTGGAGCGCATTAATCCCAAATTATAATGCCAACCGTGTTATAAGATTGCTGCATCTTAACGTCGATGGAAATTTTCAAATGTCTTTGTCAACGTGTGTATGGGATGAAAGACGTCAGAAAGATATTCAACTAATGTAGCATAATGCGCGCCACGTACATACGTGCAAAACACGCGGCGCACTACAGAAGTCCAGAAAGCGAATTTAATATCCATCGGCTGAGCAACACCTGCGCGAGAGTTGTTACCCGCGTCATTGTATCGATTTGGAAACGGGACGGACGGACGCCCGTCAATCGGCGATCTGTAATTGCGAGAACGATCATCGATGCCAATCTTACTCGTTAATAAATGATTTTACAGCTGGAGAACAGCCAATCATTATTGGGAGCTGACAGTAATCGCCTGGTAAATGACTCGTTTTCCGCTCGGTACTTTCCTTCGTTCGCACGATGATTCGATACATCGAATACACACCGTATTGAAAATAAACGGGGATCTTAAACCTTCATTAGTCATGCGAATATCTCACGTAACTATCTGCTGCGCACATCAAAATCGTGAAACACTTTAATAAATATCTATAAAGCTTTACATCGTAATTGAACACTTCTCGATTTAATAAAGATGTAATATATTATAGTATTAATTCAGTGGCTTAATACGGAAGAGTTGAAATTCACGCTATTATAATACCTGATACGATGAAAATTTATAATTCCTCCTGTGATATGAATAATATATTGTTGTAAATTCATCGAAAAAAGCTTTGTAATAATATTCTAGCTTTGGTAAAATAATTTCAATTAAATGTTTAATTAAATATTTAGTAACATTTAGTAATTATATTAAGAACCAAACATAATAAAAAATTGTAACCAATCAGTTTCTAAATGGTTACTAAATATTACTAAATATTTACTTAAATCGACCGAACATTTGAAGAAATTATTTAACTAAAGCTTAATAAGCTATCATCTCGGCTCGATTATTATTATCAAAATCTTTTTTCAATTTTTTTTATAAGTATAATTTCAATAATTAAGTATTTAACTAGTAAAATTAAATATTTGAATAATTTCTCATGTAATGTGCGTAATACATTCTTGTAACTACACTGAGAAAAAAAAGTTGTTAACTTGACTAAATGGTTCAATTTGATTAAATTTATGCAGTTCAAGAATTTATGTATTTAAACTAAAATTAAAATATTTTATATATTTAAATCAAATACATAAATATTTGAACTGAGAAAATTTAATCGAGTTGAAAGATTTAGTCAAGTTAACAATTCTTTTTCTCAGTGTATTATTTTATAAATTAAATTTATATAAATTTCCTTTAAAAAAATAGGTCTTCTTTCTTTTTAAGTTTTCTTTTGGAATCTCTGTCTTCAACAGACAGAAACGTTTTAATAATAACCTGCCAGAGACGTGGATACGTAACATATCACGTTAATGTTAACACGTATACCTTGACAACGCGTCGAAGGGGCGCGAGGTGCAGCGAAGTGAATCGGTGCAACGTGCGATCGAATGCACAACAACGGGAGGAACATAATTATTCTCCCCCGAATATCTTCAACATCTCTCGCGTAAAATCAGAGTCCGCGGATCTATCCGCGGCGCCCGTTATTACCGCTCGGTATCTCCGCCATCGCCCATAAAAATCGTCCATCCGCGAAATGGATTCCTGCGCGGGGGTAAGCGGAACTAGGAGCGAGAAGTAAGAAATCCGCGGAAATAAGAATCGCCGCTCATATGTCGAGTGAGATGGAGAACACGAGAGGACAAAGGGGGCGGAGAAGCGAAATTCCAGTCAGCAGAATATCTACACTGAAGAAAAAGTCTGGTTATAACTACCAAATGTATAGTGAAATAGTATCAATTAAATATTTTGTCAATATAACCAAAAATAATTTTATTTTACTAAATGTTTAATAAGTATTATCAAATCTGGTATAAGTTACTAAACATTTAGTAAAATAAAATTATTTTTGATTATATTGATAAAATATTTAATTGATACTATTTCACTATACATTTGGTAGTTATAACCAGACTTTTTTCAGTGTAAAATCGACGCATAAGGCAACTTTAAGATATCTTTCAGAGTTCTTTATGAATTATCTTAAGGACGTTTCTTATTTTTAATTTTTGTCGATTTTAGACAATATGTTGTCTGAGTTGCAGATATCACATAAAGAGTTGTCACGCCGATCCGTAACCGAGTATTTCGACTAAAAGCATCGATGAATTTTCTTTAAATTCCTCCGCGAACGTTTACGCTGCAATACGTATTTAAAAAAAAAAAAATTGAGGTTCTTTCAAAATTTCTGCAAAGACGGCAATCCTGCCGTATAATGCACAAGTGCACTCTCTCATACACGCGCGACAAGAGAGCGGAGGCAGCGGGAACGGGAGAGCGAGGAGGAACAGGAAGGGTGAGAGGAAACGTCGAGGGAGGAGGGGCCCGCGAAGGGGCTTACTAGAGCGTTGAAAATTGAAAATTCAAAATGGCCGATATTTCCGGCCGACGGGACCGAAACAAAAAGTCGCCCGGCGTTCATTATGACATGCATCGCTGTACGCGCGGCTGTGATTTGCACTGTTTCGTTGCAGAACGCAACGTGGATATCGGCAAATGCGACTACATGAGGACGGGCGGGAGCGTGAGCACTTACGTGCATGTGTGTGCAAATATATATACTATATATATATATATATTTGTGTATCTGTCATGTATTCCGAATCATATCGAACGACGGTCAACGTGGAAGCCGAGTAGCACTGATATCATGGGACATCGATATTACATGGAAAAAGATTTTTTTGATCCAGGACTGTATTCGAAAAGTTGCAACGCAGATGAATACTTTTTGCATTTTTGCGCGATTTACTTATAAAATGCAAAAGAGATGAAGAAAGGAAGACAATAACGTTATTAATTTCTATGGTCTTTATTTTAACAGCCTTGAAACGTGTTAGTATCTTTCTCTCCCAATATAATAGTGTCTGTACATCGCGACGTTCATCATTACCTTCCTCTTCTGAGTACTCGAAATCACTATGTCACGAACGCATTTACCTGTCCGGACGATAGCGATCGGAATTATTTATAGCGCGTTATGATCGCATCTGGGGAACTCTTACTGTTTCAATTAACGTGATTTCTTCGCTTCCGCTCCTCCACGAACGCCGTCTCTATCCGGACGGGTATCTCTCGTCATATCGCTTGGCGAGCAAGACGAGCACATATTCGCGGCCATTTTTCTCGTGAGTTTTCCATGGAATCTCCGGTGTCCGCACACGGTCGATTAGCCGATCGAGAGGCAGGTTGGCTTTTCGTCAATACAAGATAAAAGCGCACACCATCATCCATTTTCGCTCGGGCGAACGAACGAACGAACGAACGAACGAGCCACCATCCACCCTCTCTCGTTTCTTCCTCTCCTCTTTTGCTCTCTTTTCACCGGTGTCCCCGTGATTTTTGCACAATGTGCGGCCGGGCCGGTCGGCATTGTTTTAAAATTATCAACGCGTCGCACAATCGGCCGTCGCCTCGCGTGGATGGACAAAAGACGAGAACGGTGTTCGCTGGCTGCTGATGCCGATGCAGTCGCATGCATGCACACGCCACGTATCCGATCTCCCTCTCTCTTTCTCTCTCTTTTTCTCTTTCTCTGATCTTTCCCACTCTCTCCCTCGTGTCGAGCCCATTCCTCCACCTCCTCCT
>QKQZ01019339.1:268-19410 GCA_003595255.1 Solenopsis fugax
CCGATGATATTTGTCTTTGGTCTTTTGTACACACCTTTCTCTCCATCTCTCTCACACTCCCTCGCTCTCTCGAGGGAGAGAAATTCCTCTCGGCGGGGCCAGCCTTGTTCGAAGCTTTCGATCTACCGCACGTGGCTTACCTCTGCCCCGAGAGTCGGTGCCGAGAATAACCGTTGAGATCTGGCCGTTTGACATTTCGCTAATTTTGAATGCGACTCATCGAGGTTGAATTCCAATATCGATTTGCTTAATAATAGGAGCCGTGACGTGCATTAATCACTCGAAATATTGCTTCGTTTTGTAATAAATTTATCGTTGTAATCCATTTAGACGACGCATATTGCACGCGCTAGTTTACGATCACGTTTACTGTGCATCTGTTTAAAACGAGAGAAGCCTCTCTTTCTTTCTCCGTCGAGCACCATTTACTCTAATTTGGGTAAGAATTTAGCACTTCGTAACTGTTAACATTTCCGCTGTTAACAATTTCGCATCGTTGTGACAACAGTGACTAATCTTTGTCGTCGTACTAACGCGCTCAAACACTTGCCGATAAGCGCTGCAGATAAGTTTCCGACGTCATTTCCTGCTGCCGTAGCTCTCTATCTCGCAAGAAGCGTAATTTCTTGATCGTGTAATCGGTTTGCGAATCGCTTCTTCCGCTAATCTACGTGCTATTCTCATCGTAGTGTCCAGAGAGTATTTGTTCGAGCCGTGAATACACTTATTAACACGCTTGGCGGAGTTACGCAAGGGAAAAAAAACGACAGCAAAGCTATGGTTCGCTACCCAAGTTTAACATTTACAATTAAGCAGATTTGATGGCATAACAAAGAAATTGTCTGAAAGCAATTATAGCTTCTTTGCTACCACAAAATCTGTTTGGGTATAAATTTTCAACTCGCGTACCGAGCTATTGCTTTACTGTCTTTTTTTTTCGTGTATTTAATGTCAAAATTTCAATCCATGTCGCGCAAATAAAAATAAAGCGCCTGTGATTCGCTCATGTATCGTTTATTTGTTACAACAACGGCACAACAGAAAAAAAAACAAATTTTTTCAGCCTGAAAGTTTTGAATCATTAAAATTTTATAACATTACATTGGATTTTTGAGATTTTTATTTAATAACGTATTTTTATATAGTTTGTTTACTCTATTTTAAAAATTAAATTATTTTTTTCAACATTAAGAAAAATCTCAATTTTTTGTGTAAGTACTTTAAGTATTAAAATGATTTATACAAAATTTTATTGTGACTGCTTAGTTATTTTGTGTAAATAAATAAATAAATTTTGTTTATTTTATAAAACTGATCTCCACATCGCAATAAAACTTTACATAAATCATCATAAATAAGAAATTCAGATTTTTTTCATTATTTTTTATTTTATTCATTATTAATTATATTTTCATTAGAGCACATGTCTACTTTTTATTGAAATAACTTTTTATCCGGATAGAAAAACGCCGCCTAATTTTTTTCTACTATTTTAAAATGCAATATAAAACCATCTGCAATTTTTTCATAATTTTCTTAATGTTTGATCGTAACGATGTAGTCTAATTATAGTGGAATAAAAGTATCATTATCTTCACTTGATGCATAAGATACTCATCGAAAATCTGTTTTTGCAGCTCAAAAATGAGTTTTGAATTATGTCATTGTTGAAGCAACTGAATGATATTCGCTCGCTTCCATGCGAAGAAGAATCGTCGAATGACTTACACGTGAACGTAATAACGCCCGTGCTTGGCTGCGCTTATCTGCCGCTCGCATCGGTGTCGCTTCTCGGCTCGACTCGCGAGAAACCTTCCGCGAGAATTACAATTTTTAATCAGCTTCGATTACGGGGAAGTACCTACCTGCCGAGGCGCGCGCGAGACTCGCGTAACGACACGCGAGGAGTAAAAACGCAGACTCCGCGCGATTCTCGCGCGATGAAATAAATAAATGTCGCTTTCCACGCTCATTCGAGAAATGTCAAACGTTGCGTTAACGGCATTCCCGTGGGCACGATCATCGGCGGAACGCGGCCACAAAGTGTGAGTTGGAATAAGCATGCGAGTGAGCCGCGTTGACAAGCGGCTTTTCTGCGCGTCTTCACGACGTCTTGTCCCTTCGCAGGCGAAATATATCGGCTATCGTCGCGTCTGCAAACGCAGGCGCGAGTAGCATTGCACTTAGACCGGCACCGATTCCATTTGAATGAAAATCAATACTCGTTCGCTTTGTGCGAGATAAGTCCTTATTGAGACTCCGAGATACCAGAAGCTCGAGTGGCGTTCACAAAAAGCTATCCCTCCCGGACTCGGACGCGCTGGTAATAAAAAAGTAACGAGATAACGCGCGGATTTTTACCGACGATCTCAGAAATCTCGCGCCTGCGATAACGCCATTCTGTAGGGACCGACCGACTGCGCCGTTTATCGAAGGCAGAATCTTCGAGAGGCATTCTCATTCGCGAATGCCTCTCGAAGATTGTGATGAGAAGAATGAGAATGCCTCTCGTAGGATACCGGAAAGCTTATCCGAATACGCGAGACGGAACCAAGACGGAGGCGGCAGCTATGAAGGTTCTCTTCATCGCGAGGAGGTCGGCCTTAGGGTCGCGGGACCTCAACGTGGAGTGACGTAGTCGAGTTCTCACGGTACGAGATGTGCCGACGAAGCCGCGGTAGAACGCGCGGGAAGAAAGGTGGAACTAAAGAGGAATCGATTTATTATTAAAGAAAGAGGAAGTGAATAATTATCCCGCTTGAATTCTCCATAGATATTTAGAGATTCCTTAAAGAATAACGGTGATGCTGGCGCAAAAACGCCAATGAGTCTAACGAAACGAGCGTGTGAAACGGAAGAAACGGACATTTTTTTAAGCGGTTGATAAAAATAACTAATAAATAATGTAGATACAGAAAGTTGCCTTGTTTTAAGAACTCAGCGATAGCTGAGGATGCAAGGGTACGGTAGAAAAGATGTAAAGATAATGAGAATTTACTTGTCTAAAGTGACAGGACGATAATAACTGCTCTATGAATAAAAGATATATTGGCAAACAGATAGACGGGAGACATCGTGATGATCCTCGACGTTATCGCCAGGGGCGATACTTCATGATTGAGATACGTGTAGTGTATTTTCGAAAGTGATACATAAACCACTAGGAAACCTTGTTTGCCATTGACAAGAGAGATTGCCGAGCGAATAGGTTTTCAGAATCCAAAAGGTTGAACGAAAAATTATCAAAAACACATGCGATAACGACGATAACGATATGTATTTTCGATCCTCACGACTTGGGCAGGATCAACTTCATCAAATTTTTCTAGATATACTTATCTCAAAGAAATAATTTTTAACCTTTTAAGAAGTCGTATTTTAAATTCTTTGCTGATTATTCTGAACAATTTTTTTTACTAATTGTTGCATTTTTCTTATCACTCAAAGATTTTTTTCTTGTTTTGTTTTCTACACTGAAAAAAAAGTTTTTTATGTTTAGGTAACTATATTTATTTTAACATTATTTTCTTGATTTAAATAAATATTAACTATATAGTATAAAATGATTTATTTTTAAACTTGGAAAATATTTTTTAAATCAAGGAAATGATGTTAAAATAAATACATTTATTTAAACATGAAAATTTTTTTCCGCGTACACTGAGAGAAATGTTTTATAAAATCAACCAAAGTTTGGTTGATTAATGATCAAATGAATTTTATAGTGATAGTTACTAAATATATAGTTGTTTTGACCAAACAATTTGTAATCTTAACCAAATAATTATTTTCATGCAACAAATTACAAAAAGTTTTTGATACCAGTAACTATAAAATTCATTTGATCACTATACTACCAAACGATTTCTCTCAGTGTATATGAGATATGTATACAGTTATAATAGTGTGCACATACAATTAAGATTTTTAACAACAAAAAATAGGCCTTCCTTAAACGATGTTTCCAAGTACAATGCTAATACGTGATAACCGCAACAACGTTCGCGATAACGAGGAAGCCATTCAGTTCTTATCGCCAATCATTGACGCGTCGTCGTGTCGAACATGTTCGAATATTCCGTGAAAAATACGGTGTTCCATAACGGAGGAGGGATCCTTGCATCCGTTTACCGAGCAACGATGCCCCGGTCGACACAGACGGTTAAGCAGTGTGCACAGCTGCGAGTGGCGGGCGCAAAAATTCGTTAACTCGGCATCATCTAGATAATGGTACGCTGCGCCGAGATTCGCACGATGGGGCACTGGAATTTGTGTTTAAGACAGGCACACGGCATCGGCGAGCGTTTATGTATCGAGGCACCGCTAGTTTGCATCTGCCGCACGGATCGACATACGTGAGAGGCCCCGTAAATCCACGGGGAATCCGGGGGCGCCTCGTTTCGATCGTTATCCCGGTAGTCGACTTAGAAACACGAGTTCACGACCGGCGATGGATTAAATACACGTTAGCGACTTAGTTTCAAAGACACGAAGAAACGGGACATTAAAAAGTAATAAAGAGCAAAATGAGTAATGAGACATAAAAATAAAAATCCTTCGAGAGACCCCAGGGAATTTTCAACAAACTTTCGAATCGCAGAACGTTTCCATCGTCGACAAGATTTCTCGATATTTAATAAATTGCATAAACTTAATAGCCCGCGAGAAGTTCCGGCTGCGGCCCTGAACCTGATCTTCCTTGCTGTTGAAATGTGTCGGATAAAACTTCCGCGTTCGAGAGCGTCCCACGATCGCGATCCGTCCTCGACGAATCCTCGCGCGAGGACCCCACATGTGCTTCGCGCTCCAATCGGGATATCGTTTCTCCGCGCATCGCCGATCCTCCGACGAGATGGCTAAGGAGAAGGCCATTAGTCGCTTCTCGTTAAGTCGCGAGGCACGGTAAATCTCTCACATGAAAATCGTGATATCGCAGGTATACGCGATCGCGTTACTTTCTCACTTTTTTTTTTTCCTTTTCTTTTTGCCGCTCCTCGCTTCGCTGCTACCGGGTGTTTCGCAATCGGCGCCTGCAACCGTAAAAGTCACTCGAGCAAGATGATCTCTCGACAAAATCGACAGCTGTGTCAAGCAAGATCGCGTTTTTAGACGGAACCGATGCAACGCTAACGAACTCCAAAAATTTAATCCGTTACGTGACAATAAAATCGTGACGTACACTGAGAGAAATCGTTTGGTAAGATCAACCAAAGTTTGGTTGAATAGTGAATAAATGAATTTTGTAGTTGCTGGTACCAAAAACTTAGTTACATTTAACAAAACTTTTTGTACAACGTATAATTCTAGCTCTATCTATGCATACGCAATGTCGAATATGTTTAAAAAGGTCAAAAAAGAGCGATAATATTTAGATAGTAAGTGTAAAAATATAATTATAACATAAAGTTATTACATGTACGTTTCGGGTTTACTTGCCTCTTATCAACATGTGATCGTATTACATAATTAAATCTCGTGGAACAAATTATACAATCAGAACAAAACAAATTTCACCGAAGAAATGTACAATTGAAACAACAAAGGTTGGCATATCTTTCATTTCGCGCTTAACTTAAAAAACTTATGTGCGATTATCTAACCCATTATGTGTAGTGGAATAATTAACGTGGATGTGCATCCTACGGTTAAGCGAGTGTCGGACTTAAAAAACTTTTTGTAATTTGTGAAAATAATTGTTTGGTTAAAACAACTATATATTTAGTAATTATAACTATAAAATTCATTTATTCACAATTCAACCAAACCACATCAAACATTTCTCTCAGTGTACCAGCATTCTATCTGCACCGAGAGAAATTATTACTCAACCTTTCAGTTAAATAATGATCAAATGAATTTGGTAGTTACTGGTACCAAAAACTTAGTTACGTTTTTAACGAAACTTTGATTATTCATAAGTTGTATGAATACTATTGTTTGGTGAAGGCTACAGATTGTTTGGTCAAAACAACTACATATTTAGTAATTGTAACTATAAATTCATTTGATCACTATTTAACTAAACGTTTGGTCTATCTTTGGTCAAGTGTTTCTTTCAGTGTGTTTGTGCGACGCGACGCGACGGGTAATAAAAGAATACTAAATCTTTGTCATCAAACGTTCATCTTGATTAAGTGCCATTTAATATCTCGTGAAAGAGAGAGAGAGAGACACACATCTTAATTTACCTGAAACGAGCGAAATTTGTATCACTTTCCTCGAATGATTCACGCTACGTGTGTGTTTATTATGTTTCCCCCTTTTGTTTACAAGACTAAAGAAATCAGACGGCGAGAGCAAATAGCTCCGCAGTCTCTTGCATAGTAATTCGCAGCCGCTCGCTGCGCTCGGCCAATCGAGCGCGAGGAGAATAATCCGCAAAGGTTTTTAGCGGCGGAGGAGAAAGCGCTCGGAAATTTTATCCAAACGGACGGCGTGTCGCGGGGGACAGGGTCGTTTGGCAAAAAGTCAAGCCGTCATGGCTTCGTGGCTCATGGCTATTTTTCCCTCGGACGGGGGAAAAGTGAGTCATTGACTCGTGCCGCGCGTATCTCGTTTATTTCGCCGCCGAGATCCTTCGTGGGGTGGGAGGGCCATTGAAGGGTGGTATCCTCTTTGAATAACGCATCGAGAAGCCCGTTACGTTCGGGTTCGGATTCGTGTTCGTTCTTTATCGTTGTTATCTGGCGAGTATTCGGGGATTCACTCCCATCGACGTATATACCTCTCGAGCGGAGAGACACTCGATAGGCTTTCGATGGGAACGAGAATTTTACCGCTTTTGCGTCGAGATTGTCGACGAAAGAGAGAGAGATGGAGATAAGGGGGAAAAAAAAACGTGACGAATCGAGGAAAACGGAAAAAAACTCTTATTGGCCGACGCGATCGGATCGATTCCTCGAACCGTTAATAACGCTTTCACGCTGACGAAATTGCAGGAAACCGACAATAGTACGTAATTTCTGAAATCATCTTGCCGCGAGTAAAGAGAAAGAGAGAGAGAGAGAGAGAGACGACATGTCGTCACAATTGTAACTTCTCGCATGAGAATGCACCGCAGTCTTCGTCCCGAGCGCGTATTGCACGCTTTTGCGTATTTCGCAAGCGAGCCCCGCTATCCCTGTCGCGACCGCAGGCTTTTCCACGCCTGTACCTTTCGGTACTTCAGATAATTAGGCAGATGGCAACGCGTATTAATTTACGCAATTGAAAGTTGTTTAAGGCATGACGCAATTTTGTCGAGAGAGATTGCTCGAGAGTTCTCGAGATACACACGCACGTGTATACGCAAGTACCTTCCGCGATCGAGCTCGATCGAGGAACTGGACTATCGAGCACGGGTCGAGGGCTCGTGATCGTCGACGGCACATTTCGCAAATCCACGACGATGTATTATTTTCATTATTATCAGTGACGACAAATATTTATCGGCAGATAAGCGACACTTGGAGTTTACTCGCAAGAAGAAGGAAAACAAAATGGTTTTATCGCTTCCTGGAAGTGAATTCATTTAGCGATAGCTTGCCAAGTGGCGAACTTGTGCATACCGCGTGAAAGTTACTCGAAGTATATTGATTATAGTATAAATACTAATTCCATGTAATCGAGAAAGTCGGTTAAATGAGGGCTCGCACTGATCGACCGTAATAAATTACGACAGCGGGATCTTGTGTAAAATCCGTTTTATTTTATATCCTGCCGCAAAGAATACATCATCTTACTCCCACTGTATATCTTATTTCACTTACAAAGTTAGAAAGTTGCAAAAAAAGCCTCTCGAGAAGTTGCCATCACAGTAGCTTCGACGTCGACACAATTTTGGCTTCCACGCAGTCGGAGGAAATCTGCGGGATTTCGTCAAGGTATCTCGCTGGGAAATCGTGATATCCCACGTAAGCACGGGCTATCCCCGGCGAATGTCTTTAAGAATATTTTTATCTACATTAATATGTAACTACCGGCGCGCGCATACTTTGGCGCTCCAAAGTATTCTCAGAGTGGAATCTTCTTCGCAATATCCGCCGAGACGCGGAGGTATTCTTTTAAAAATTTTAAACAAAACTTTCTTCAAGCAATACGCCCCATCTTCGAAGTTGAGGTACACACGTGTATCTGGGGCATTCGAGATCTCATTGTGTCTCGTTCAGATTTCAATTACTTCTATTTAAATATCAATAGAAGACAATCGCTGGGGCAATTAAGGAGTAGAAGTTCGTGTCTCGTTGAGAACCGGAGCAATTCCGGAAAGACGCGCAGTTGCGACAAGTAATCCCCTCTCTTCCCTCCCCTCCCGTCGCTCTGTTTCTCATAAAAGCGAGTAATCAAGTGTACTTAAAGCATGGCACGTGGGCACAATCGCGTAGGAACGAAGCGTGCGCTCGGGACCATTAGATTTCACGTGTCTCTTTTCGGCGCGACGCATTCGGGAGAAAGCTGGGTTTTGTGCTTCCCTTTTCTTTTCTTTTTCTTCGAACTTTATCCTCGCGTTCGAAAAGAGGATGACGACAGAGGATTACGCAAGACCGTCGCGGAAACGTGATTACTTCACGAGCGTTCGGCGTCTTCTTCGTTTCCGCTTTTCAAGGCCGTCCGCGTCGGTACCTTCTCGGCATTTTTTGACTCGGAACCGTTTAATTAATTAATATCGGTAATATCGGAGAGATAAGATCGCAATGGAAAGAGTATATGCCTTCGCGCTTGCAACACGAACGAGGACGGCTACCGGTGAACCCGCGGCGAGATAAGGTCGCCGCTATCGCAATAACGGACGGCGGCGTAACCGGAGGTAGCCAAGTCCCCCGACGACGTCCAGGGAAAAGAGCATCGTCGGCTTCCTTTCCGCATGGCCACGCAGCGCGCGCTCGATCGTTGGCCGGCGCTACCGCTTGTCAGCCGGGCTCTCGTCGAGATTTCGTAATTAAGTACGTCTCGAGACATGCGGTCGCCGCGGGAGTCGATTAAGAATTAACTTCTTTACGATGAAATTTACGGCACTTGTAAAACATTTATTATCCCGTAAGATTTCACTTTGATACACCTATAATCGCGAGATTCTAAAACTTATTACGTTTGTTATTGCGAACTGCCTCGGTGATAATCGTGTGAATTCTATCGACGCTTCTCTCTCCGCGTACAGTTGTGATAACTGTCGAGTAGGAAACTCAGAAAAGTCGATAGCTTTAGTGCGTCAATAAAAGAAAGTACATTGAGAAAACATTTGCACTATCCGCAAATGATAGAACGCACACGTGTATACCGAAATATAGCAATGCTGGGAAAAAATTGAAAAAGATTCAATGAAATATTTGTTTAAAATATATATCTTTAAAAAAATATTATTTGAAATAAGTGTATTGTGTAGTAAATATTTAAAAAAAAGCAAATTGTGTTTGACATTTATGTACATTTACTTGAAAGATTGTTATTTTACATTTTGACGTGACGTGGATAAATGTTTTTTCTATTGTTTATTTACTAATTTTTTATTTTTTTAGAGTACAAAATAGAAGATAGTAAAACTAAAATATAAAAAAATTGTGTATTTTATAGATATATAGATATAGCTCATTTTTTATAAACATAATATTTTAAAATAAATTCACTTATCAAGTAGGTAATTATTTTAGTCTTACTGCTTTCTTTGTTTTATTTTCCATTTCCTATTCTTAAGAAGTATAAAGTAGTATAAATAAACTACAGAAAATAGAGAAAACTTATTTATCCATCACACATCCAAATTTATAATAAAATAAATATCTTATTTCAAGCAAATAAACATATAAATATTAATATAAATATAAATATTAAATATGTTTTTTCAACACACAAAATATTTTATTTTTTATAGATACATTATTTGAATAAATTTTCCTTTGCTATTTTTTATTTCAACTATTTTCTTCAGCACTGGAATATATAATAACTGGAATATAATAATAACAGTTACGAAAAATACTAATGAAATATAAATTTTACACTTCACTGGCGCCTTTATTTCACAATTTCGCAGCTGTTAAAATCCAATTTGGGTTTCCCGATAAATTTTTTTTAACTAGCGCCACGTGAATAAGTTCACGCGCATACGTGCTGACCCGATCATCGATAATAGCGATCGATACGTGAATAAATGCACCGTGAAAGTAAAATCCGTGAGGCAAATTGTCGGGGGATAATGTTATTGCCGACACGAGCACAGCAGGCGGATCTCTTCTTCTTCTTCTTCTTCTTCTTTCTTCTTCTTCTTCTTCGGTACTGAATCAACCTTTAAAGAGCGTTTATAGACGCGACGCGATTTCGCAAAACGACGGCTTCCACAGTTCCCGCTCGCGCTCGCTCGCTTCACCGTCTTTGAGCGCGCGATCGTTGACAGGCACCTTTATTTAAGCGCCTCTCAGACAATCAATATTTATCGCCGACGCTTCAGGTAACGACAGCACCTCTGATTGCCCGCGGTAGGAATCGACTTTCTTGCGAAAAAATTTGATTGTCTCGCATTATTTCGCAATTTTTACAAAACTACATTAAAATTGCTCAAAATTGATACTGTTGAAAATCTCGTTGTGTAAAAATTAAGACGAGGACTAAGCAGATAAGAATAATCGAGGAATAAGACCTCGTTGTTTATATTTCTATACTTTTAAGGCATAGGTACTTAAGAACCGCGATTGGCGTCTCGATAATTCTGCTAATAACTGTTACCGTGGCGCACGCGACGTGAAATGATATCGCTACTTTATTTTGCCATGCGTAAGTTCGTCGACCGGACGTACGGAAAACGTTTTTGCGCTTGCGCTTGCTATTATTGTAACGGTGTAGAAAATTAGTCACGATGCCACGGCCTGCGGAAGAAAACACTGTCAGGCACGCGCTGGCGCAACGTGCATGTCGCAGTGCATGTGCCGATGGCAGCCTCAAAATTCAAATGAGGAATTATGCGATAAGATCTTCTTGTTTCTTCTATGATTTTACATCATCAATACCGATCGATCGCGAATGCGAGAACTGGACAAATATACGATTCTTTTTATTAGCCTGTTTGTTCTCTCTCTGAAAAAAATGTTCTGTCAATTCAGATGTTGTAAGGACACATGTAGCCTACTTGTTAGATATATAACAGAAGGACGTATCTAATAAAGAAGATATATGGATGCCTACATCGTTCGAATTAATATCTCCTTTATTTTGATACTGAAGAAGGCAAACACTTGCCTATTCAAAGCATCCATCAAATCTCATTAGATGATGACAGTGGTAAAAAATTTTTCATGATAATCTCTCGCTGTGAATCCGAAGAATCATATACACACAATGACATTTAAATGAATTTTTAAGAAATCTGAAAGAGAAATGACTTCCATTAATTCAGTTTCGCGGCTAAATTTTCAAAGTCCATTTGAATCTTGAATGAAATTTATCATGCGCACTGAGAAAAGGATACTTAAAAATTTACTTGTGGGATATAAATTTATTTCACTGAAATAAATCTTTATTTAAATACGGCGAAACAACGTTTTATTCGTAACAAATAAATCAATTAATAATAAAAATGCGATATATGTCACAGAAATTTCATCACAATAAAATTTTTTCATAACTAATAAATGTCAAAGAAGAAGACATCACAAGTGACATTTGCTTCTGGCTATTAAAATTTTTTTTCTTCAATGTGTGCTCTAATCAGGAAACCAGCTAACTGGCTTGCAATGCTAAGCCCTCAGCACTTCTTACGATCGATCAATCGCAGAAATACCTCGAACGAAGGGGGCAATTGCACAGGGAGAGTTACATCGTACGCGACGTTGCGTGACCGGATCCTCAAAGGCGAGATAACGAATCGCAGTTTTCGCCGCGGCGATCGGTTCGTTCTTATTTACATTGGCCGAGAGATGATTAGGGTGATAGGTTACGGTAGTAAATACGCACGAATCGCCAAGTGGAACATCCTGGATCGGTTCCCAGAACGCGTATCGCCGTTTAACACGATTATACCCACCTATCCGGTACGTACAACTCGCAATCGTAATCCCGGTGGTTACTCGCGAGACATTCCACATATGACGAGGAATCCCACGGATCACGCTAATCTTATCGCGCGAGACAGACAAACAGAAACTGTATGCCTTCCCGTTTGGAAACCTCAGACTGTTAGATATTTTACGCGTCGTTTGTATCAGGTGACTACACCGATAGAAATATTTGGTGAGATAGACCAAACGTTTAGTTAAATAGTGATCAAATGAATTTTATAGTTACTATAATTACTAAATATGTAGTTGTTTTGACCACGCAGAAAAAAATGAGTATCAAATCAACAATTCATTGTTTCATATATATAAGCAAGAATATAAAATCTTCTTGGAAGAATTTGATAATCTTAATCAGACATAATTTGCTTACGTGAAGAGAAAAATTTTCTCCATGTAAGCAAATTATATCTGTTTAAGATTATAAATTCTTCCAAGATTTTATATTCTTGCTTATATATTGAAATAATGAATTGTTGATATTAATTTTTTTCTGTGCAAATAATTGTTTTTATACAATAATAATTTGTTTTTATACAATAATAATTTGTTAAATGTAACGAAGTTTTTTGGGAAGGGGGGGAGAGTACCAGTAACTACAAAATTTGATCACTATTTAACTAAATATTTAGCTATTTCTCTCAGTGTAGAAAATAGAACGAAGTTGCCGTTTTGTCTGATGAAAAAGTTTCAAAGACCTTGAGAAATTTTTGGAAGGTTCTTCCACGATAATTACCACAATAACTTCCACGTTTGACAATGTGTTTCGAGCTCTTCGGAAACTTTTTATTCGTCAACTGACTACACAAATTTATCGTGAGACATACGAGACATTAAGTCAATAAGTCGATATTGCGTCAAATTTCGGACGTACACGTCGACTGACCTATATGAATCTTCAAGGACTCCGCAAAGGCGTTTCTACACGGGCTCCAAAAATTCTCGATTCGTCAAGCTGTTAGTATGTATGTCTGACGAAGTCGTTTGACGACACGCGCGATACCGGTCTCGGCCGAGGTTCCTCCGCAAACGAGCCAAGGTTCGCGCTAATTAGCGTGAAAGTCGCCGCCTGACTCTCACCCGGCTCGAAGGGAATGAAAACCGTATTGAAATTAAAAGCTAAGTTACTACGCGATAAAGTGCGGGGAAGAAATAAGGGAAGTGCGGCGCCGCGCCGGCGAAGAAAGCGGAAGGTCGTCGGAGGTGGAAATACGACGGCGCGACGCGGCGCGCGTTTCGACGTTCCTAAATCACAATGTTCCATCATGGGTGCTCGCGCGAGTTGGGGTCCGACCGGTCGGACCGAGGGCCTTAAGTTCAGAGGTTATCTTATGTCATGGGAATGTTCGACGAGGTGTATGTACGTTTATATACGTACCGGCGCGGCGTCGAGCTCACGACGCGCGTGTGTGTGCGCGCGTACACGCGTGAAACTTCACACGACATTGTTTACAAGTGAAGACCATCTGTTCTATAACATTTTTCACTTGACGATATAAATGCACGTTTGTGTATTTTTCTTTTCTTTTTTTTTTCTTTATTTCGAAAGTGAGAGAATGACGTGCTATTAAAGACAGTGAAAGGTATCGGAATCAACCAATTCTGGAATGTTACTTTTTGCTCCGCGATAACGATACGTCTGATAACACGAGAAATTAATTAATCCATTCCCAATAAATTTTCGGATACCGTCGCCTGTGTGCTCGTGTCATTTTACAGTTTAATTACGCGGCGTATAATTACAGCTGTACTTATTTGCGCGTACTCTACAGTTTCGGAATTAATCAATTTGCCGTAAATTTTTGTTTCCTGCTTTCACTATGGTACGTCGCTGTACGCATTACGTTTACGTTTTACAGTCGGTATTATGTACTTCATTTTGCAAATGTAAGAGCCTAGAATTAGAAATTAGTATCGTGAGATTTTAATTGCACAGAGAAAAATTATGTTTAAATTGATCGTTTTTTTAACTTGTTTTTTTTTAGTAGTAAAAATACCTTTAAGAAAAATAAAAATTTATTTAATTTTAAGAAATGATATTATTAGCCTTTTTAAAGTAAATAAATTGTTTAAACAAATAATTTTTTAATTGAAAGAAAGTACTAACAGAAATGTAAGAAATAATATAAGTTATTTTGCTTTTAAATATATATTTCTTTTATTTAAAAAAAATTTGTATTGCACAACCAAAAATTTCTTCAAAAAAAATCTTTTTTAACCGTATAGCAGTGCACAAATTTCTTTGATTTAAACAAATATTTTTTGACTCGAAGAAATTTTTCTCTGATTTGCATAACATCTCAATGATTTTGCGTATTCAAATCTAAAGTTTAGAAATAAATTAAAAAATACACTGTTCCCCCTTATGGAAATTAATGTAACATTAATCAGTCGCGAGGGAAGTACACTGAAAAAAAAGTCCGGTTATAACTACCAAATGTACAGTGAAATAATCAATTAAATATTTTGTCAATATAACCAAAAATAATTTTATTTTACTAAATGTTTAGTAAATATTATCATCAAATCTGGTATAAGTTACTAAATATTTAAAAAAGTAAAATTATTTTTGGTTACATTGACCAAATATTTAATTGATACTATTTCACTATACATTTGGTAGTTATAACCAGTCTTTTTCTTCAGTGTAGAGTAACTCCATATTTAATCTTCAATCTTACGTCTTGCTGCAATGCCACTTGAAAAGCTTATATGATTAATATACTTTTTAGCGAGCCTCCGCAATTCGCCTTTTTCCCCATCACTTAATAGCCAAATATTAAAGTAATAACTATTTTTCGTAACGGCCCATTCTCTGTTTCTGTTTCAGGATTCATAAACTGCAACACCGCCAACACACTGCAGTCGCTCGCGCAGCTACATGGTGAGTGAAAACTAGTTGTTAATCCCTCTTCCCTCTCTCTGCATCCCCCTCGCGCCTCCCTCGCACGCGGGTATATACGTCCCGCGTTACGTTTATTGCCAGAAGATGATCACCGGAGGGAGAAGAGAATCCGCGCGCGCGGCCCGCGGCCCGCGGATTCAATTAAAATTTATAGTTACATAATATCCCCCCCCGATGCAAGAGAGGTATGCGCGCCTGCTTGCCTTCCTGGCGCGGCGGCAAACGGGGAAACGCGACTCTCCTCCGCGCGACGTTCACTTCCTCTTTCTTCATCATAATCACCACCGGGGGAAGGACTGGCCCCGCAACCTGTACTTTGCTCCCGTAGCCGGAGTCGTGCCGCGGCAAAAATTCTGTTTTTGATTTAGCGCGAGCGTGCCGCCGCCGCCACCATCGTTGCCACCATAAATTTCACGCGAGAGTGAAGGGTCCGTCGCGACTTTTTGTCCTCGCGAGTCGAACTAACAAGCTCGAGCGCGAACGCGTCCGAGAAGAGCGGATTCCGCGCTTGTAAATCGATGGGTATATCGGCCCGTAAATCGTTATGTAAAACGCTAACCCGTTCTCTGCCTCTCTCGTTCTCGCACAACCGCGAAAAAATATGCGGACTCGTTTGAGCTCGTTAATATTTTTAGCGCCGCTGTTTTAGCGCAGCTCCGTGCAGCAATTTCAAATGGTACTGTACCCTGACGTTTCGCGAAGACCTCAGAGCGCGATACGTAGTCAAAGAGTCGTCCTATCCATTCGAGATGTATATTGGGAACGTCCGACGTGATAGAGCCTCGGTTTTGCCCCGCGATATCCCGCTGACGCGATATCTCGCCAAGAAAACGCGCAGAACGAACTTTCTTAAGCGGATTGTATTGCTTCCAGGAAGAAGGGTTGATAAATACATCGGGTACTTTAATTAAATCCCGTAATGTGCGCGGCACGTTCGTCGTTCGTACGTTCGTGTCGTTGATCTTCAGCCCTGCGCGCCGGGGCTTCGATCGTAAAGATGTCCCGGTGCAATTTCTCCTCGTGGTGTTCGTCATTAACACCACAAAGGCTTACCGGGAACGCGGCGCGCAAGTGCGAGAAGGACAGATTTATTTTCGTAACCGCGCGAGAATCCAAAAGTAATTGCCAAGCTTCTCACCGGGCGTTTCAGATTTCATTCTCCGAGAGAATATACTCGAGTGTCAGTCTCGGATCTCCACGTAAAACTTCGCGAGTGCGTAAAACGTCCGCTTGTCCTTTTACTGGTCGAGATTGGGACTTTTTATGTCCCCCGTGGGCTTTTAAGAGCACGGCGCTATCACAGTTTAAGAACGTTGAGCCATATAATATTATTATCTACCTGCGTTGCAATACGTAAATGACAACGTCCTAAATTTGGCAAATATATGTGTACACACACAATGTTAAAAATGTCATAAAATTCAATTATCTATAACTGTAAAGTATGTGCATGAAGTACATTTTTGACAGCATTAAGGGCCACTTCAACCAACTCTGATTAATTTTAATCGAAACGAACAGTGTGACCAACAACAAGATTTTAATGGTTTTTGGTAATGCTGATCGTTCTTAACACATGATTTCTACATTATATTCGTATCTTTATGTGATATACATGTGTGTGTACGTATTTACAATGTATTTCACACAAAGATACGAATATCATAAAGAAATTATAGAGTAAGAACGATCAGCAATATTACGAAAAGTCATTAAAGTCTAGGTGTTGGTCACACTGTTAATTCCGATTAAAATTAATCGGAGTTGGTTGAAGTGACCCTAAATGTTTTTAATGTACCTGTTTGAAATTTGCTTCCATTACATTACATTAAACTCTGCTGTCTATTTTTAATAGTGTATATAATATCTTGAAGAAAAAAGAAAAAATATATATAAAGCTTTCGATATATATTTCGCTACATATTGTGAAATATATTTTTATGTTTACATGTTGAATATTTTTTACATATATGTGTATATATATATATATATATTGTTCAGAAAATTGTGTAAATGGCGGTATATTATTAGCCACTGGTAAAAATTATTTAATACACAGCGCAAAGACATTTATGTCCGTTTTATAGCTCATTACGGGTACATTAATGCGCACGCAATACGTATCCGGGAAATCTTGTCTCCTAAGGTCAAAATTAATCGGCCACTGCTTCGACGGACATTGTCATTATATGCCGGCATTAATGAACGGAAAGAAATAAACACGGTCAGAGACTTTTCACCCGGAATAACCATGGGACAAGCGGGAATGGGCTATTAACTCTACTATGCATTTCGAGAGCCGAAATGAGACCCCGCATTTGCACACACGCATGTTGCATATAATACATGCATATTTATCGACATCGGCTGAATGAAAATCGAACTGTTGTATCACTAATATTCCCACAAAGAGAGAGAGAGAGAGAGAGAGAAAGCCAGAGAAAGAAAACGGATTTAAATATCTCATTATTATGCATTATACTACACGACAATTATACAGGGTGAGCGTTAAGTACTCTAAAAAATTTTTAATGATTCCTCGCACTATGATTCAACACGAGAATTTTATGATCATATGTCCGAAATGGCTTACAATTAGTTTCAAAGATACATGGTGTCAAAGTTGAAAGAAAAATTTCGAAAGTCGCTCGAGTTATCTTCTTTCACAAAGTTTCATTAAAATATTCTAAGCGGTTTTTGAAATTTTTGGGAAAAATTTCATTTGTTAGGAATTTTTAAACTTTAAGGAAGAGAACTATACATAACTCTTTCAATTGTATTGAACTTCAAAAAGTATTACTTTGATAAAAGTACATACACTGGAAAAAAAATTTTTATGTTCAAGTAAATATATTTATTTTAACACACACACATTTTCTTGATTAAAAAAAAAAATATTTCCTAAGTTAGAAAATAAATTATTTTATACTAGCTAATATTTATTTACATCAAGGAAATGATGTTAAAATAAATATATTTACTTAACATAAAAAAAACTTATTTTTCAATGTAAGTGCGCAAGTAAAATCAATTAATTCAAGTCGGATTATCGAGTTTATTTTAGACACGAGTTTATCTTGAAGATGCTCATAATTCATTTTTAATTCGATTTGTAATTCTTTCGTTCTTTCCTGCGTAAAAGTTTTAGATGAGACAAAAATTGAAACGTCATCGCGTCTCGTCGCGTCTCGTCGCGGATGATTAACAGAGCTGTTAATCTCTTAAAATTTGCCTTCAAAGCGCTTTTAGCATTATAAGTTCATTGAGTATGCGCCGTTTAGTTACACGTTAAAGTAGATTTCGATTTTCATTCCCAATGGAGCCGGAAATGTCTCTGTAACTCGGTTACTAATTGTCTGCTGTCCCGACTGTATATCATGAAAATTTAACGGAACTAAATTCTCCTCTAATTTATCTATAAGGTGATACGCTTCGGGATTGCAGTCGTGACCATATAAAGCTCTTCTCTTTAATATTTCATGAATTTTTATTGCTAACATTATTGCAATATTGCATGTTTGACAGGATATTCGTCTCCCAACTTCTTATAGCTATGAAATAAAATTATTAAAAATGAATTTATGAATTTACTTAAGAAATATTTGTTTGCTTTTAGCTACAAGTCTTCAAAGTTCTTCCCGGAAGAAAAATTGCGAATAAGATTATCTTTAAAACAAGTTTTTTGATCGTCTAGCTTTATTAAGTTACAGTCTTACATGATGTACGTTTTTAAGCTATCAATGGCACTGTATCGATAAACTTTTTTTTCTTTTTATTAGGCAGAAATGACTGATTCGCATAATCATTCAGGTTTAGTGAACTCACACGAACTCACATATATTTACATAATATATATTAATACATATGTACGCACGTTTTTGCGATAGCGTTTGACAAAAAATAGACGCAAAATGTAAATTAATTTAATCTTAGAGTGCTAGTGCTGATGAATTTTCACCCAGGTGCTAATTCAAGTTTTTGTTATTAAAAATTTTGATTGTTTAAAAATAATATTTAAGAAGATTTTTTAAGATTAAAATAGTGTCAGTTCAGTTATTCTAACATCTTGCAGTGAAGCACAGGGAAAAATCTAAAAAAAATTCTTAATTATATGAATGAATTTTCACTCACAGTATTATTAACGTCAGAAAAATATGAGTAACACTCTAGGGTTAAAAATAATAAGTAAAAGAACTAGAAGATCTATATATATA
>QKQZ01019342.1:0-11298 GCA_003595255.1 Solenopsis fugax
TGGATATCTTCCGTAGATATTTGGTGGATATGGATATGTGGGCAATCTATTACATATCTATTATTTAATAGATATGTAAATATCTATTAAATATCTACTGGATATTTTGTTCTGTGTGGAGCAATATTGAATGACGAAAGAATTTTTAAGGGCTGTCTGGTGTTTGACTCTATATATTTTGATAATTAAATGTACAAACAGAGTACCCATTTGGAATACCCATGAAGTTGCTTGCTTTCTCCGGTCATTGCAGTTATTATAATCAAGATTTCGAGAGTAGAATGCTTAGAAGAGTTAATATATACATGCTGTTTTACTGTACATTGACAACATAATGAAGATTCTTCCCTCTTCTTTCGGAAATTGAAAATATGTTAAATAAATTTAATTCGATCCACCCAAGTTTACAATTTACCTTAGAGGATGGAGAGGGCAGTATTAATTTTACTGATATCTCGATATAATCAAAAATAATAATAAAATCATCTTTGATTGGTATCAAAAACCAATATTTTTTGGTAGATATCTTGGCTATTTTTTTCAGCCCTATTTCCCAAAACAGAAGGAGTTATTAGATTATTTGATAGGACTTTTTTACTATCGCATCCGGAATTTCATAAAAAAAGAACTTTGAGCTCATTATTAAAATCTTATTAAAAAACAAGTACCTACTAAAATTTATTTTTAACATAATTAAAAATAGAATCATAAGTTTGATTAAAAATGGAACAAGTAAATAAAATGAATTAATAAATGGAAATAATTCAAAAAGAGAAAATCTTTCTTGATTTACCATTCTATATATTAAGTATATTTCAGAAAAATTCCATTACCAAACAATAGACACAAGAATATCTTTTTACAGCATGAATAGGTTCAATGGATTAGAGCATACAAAGATCCATTTTCCAATTCTTTACGAAAGAATGTAGTTTACAGATTGAACATGCATATTGGAATGCATTCCAAGTTGCATCCTAAGAACAAACAGGTCGAAAATCAAAGACACAGACATCGGAACACTGGAATCATATAAGGCGGCATTATCGTTTCGAGGATAAAAAGTTCAACTTTTTTACATTTTGTAAAAGTACATATTTTCAAGAATCTACTTTTAAATTTTTATCGAAAAGTTTGGAAAATTACGGAAGTTACAGCCCATTATTCGAAATAGCGCGTAGGTCAAAATCGGAACGTTCACCGGGCCTCCCCAAGTTTCAATACAATGATTGTCGTGACGGTTAGCTAGACTGTGCCTAACGCCTGTTTTATCGAACATGCGCGTTGGATTTAAGCCTGCTATTGGTTTAAACGACAACCCAACGTATGCTCCGATATCCAGCGGCAACACACGACCTATTGTTGTACAGGTAGAACGGGCTTAAGAACAGGTAACGTTTCAAAGTTGTGCATGTATATATTCATGAGGTCGCAAGAGGGACCGCTTATGTTTTTCATTTAGTGTTCGTTCGAATCTCAGCTCGTACGGACATAAAGATCGGGTAAAAATGGATCGAAAAGGCTCAAGATCTAACAAGGCACGCGCAAGTCGTCCTCGAAAGAGAAAATTTCTTGGAAACCGGTACACCGATGAAACCAATTTTGTTAACACATCAGCGAAAAAGTTGCATTCGAGCGAAGATATGTTCGTCAGCCACGCTACTCACGGTTATCGTTTCATAAATTTTATTCCCGTTTTTACAGCAATCTCGCAGATGGTTATCTGTCGGGAGTGTAAAAAAGATGTGCAGTTTGGCGAAACTGGAAACCGCGGGCTTGGCTTCAAAATTGCGATGACTTGCGATTGCGATGTGAAAACTATAGATTCATGCCCTAGAGTCAACGGAGTCTTCGAAATAAATCGTCGAATAGTGATGGTAATGCGATTATTAGGTGTCTCGAGAGAAGGCTTAAATTTATTTTGCGGATTTATGGACCTCTGTCAAGGATTATCGAGTACCATTTACAATTCTGCTTTGGAAAATCTGCACGCTTCGTCGAGTCTCATTTTCGATGCATTGACTAAGAAAACAGTCGAAAAGGAAAAAGAAGCGAATTCTCAATATAACAGGCCATTGCTAGATTTGGCAGTTTCAATTGACAGTTTCTGGAAAAAAACGGGATATAACTTTTTATTTGGAGTGTCAACATTATTTGGCAAATACACTGGTAAAGTTATCGATCTCGTTGTTAAAAGCAGTTTCTGCCAAGCTTGCAAAAGTGCCAAAATGCGTATGAACGAGGAAGAATTTGCGATATGGAGCGAAGATCACGAGGAAGAATGCTTGGCAAATTATTATGGTTTAGCAGGAGAAATGGAAGTCGAGGCAGTGAAGCAGATGTTTGGCAGATCGTCTGAAAGATACAACATTAGGTACACAACTTACATCGGAGATAGCGACTGCGAGACTTATAAAGCTATTATGGGCATGCAGCCTTACGGCGAGGACGTCGTTATAACGAAAAGTGAGGACATCAGGCATGTTCACAAGAAAATCGCCTCTCGTTTACGCAATTCAAGTAAAGAGAAAAAATTGAAGAAAGCAACGCTAACTACAAATTTAATTAATAAGATTTCAAATTATTATAGCCTAGCAGTTAGAAAACATTGTGACAGCGTAGAGAGCATGAAAAATGCCATAAATGCTACATTTAAGCATTTATGTTCAACAAACGAGAACCCGCAGCATGATTTGTGTCCTGCCGGCGCCGAAAGTTGGTGCAAATATCGACGCGCAGAAACGGCGGGATTATTGGACACATTTGTTCATGACTCGCCACTTTCTGCAGAACTTATTAAATTTTTAAAACCCATTTATGCCGACTTCGCGAAAGACGAACTTTTACAACAATATGTAAGAGATAAATCCCAGAATAATAATGAGAGTTTCAACGCCACGATTTGGCGCTTGGTACCGGAGCACCTTCATTGTGGTTTCAAGACCCTCGAAACATCTGCTTTTCTGGCTGCTTGTGTATTTAACGAAGGGTGTTCATCACTTCTTAAAATTATGTATATCCTGGGCATTAATATCGGTCCGCAATGTAAGCAATATGCCGAGTTTCGAGATAGGCAATGGCAGTACTACGCGAATCATCGAAGCACAGGTGTTCATGAGGCTCGAGCAAGGAGAGAGGAAAGAGAGATCGAAAACGAGTTTTCCGAGATTGCAGAAGGCATATTATATGGGCCTGGAATCGCTGATTAGACTGAATCTTATGTAAGTATTAAAAATATACGATTAAATTGTACTCGAAACTTTAAACGTGTTTTTTTCTCGAAACTATGTTTTTCAAACTGGTTTCCACGATTTTAAACAAACTAATGCACCGATTGACTTTGCCCAAAACATATTTGAAATATTTCTCTCTATCGTTGGTACTACCAAGATTAAAATATATTAACAATAAGTTTCAGAGCGATGAAAATGTCAAACATAAATATGAAACGACCTATATTATTAGTGCTGAATATTTTCGAGGAGGGAGAGATTCTGAAGATGCTTCTGAATATCGAAACTATTAAATTACCTGCCAATAATAATAATAATATTGCGTGTCACAGCACCATACAATAACTGTGTTTCAAGTCCGACAAAAATGCAGAGCGCAGTTCGCACAAGCCGACGTTTGTAAAAATTATTATTTTAATTTATTAAGATCCGCTGTGTGATCGATATATAGGCTGTTTCATAAAATATATGAACATTTTCATTTTATTTCTAACGTAAAACCGTCAAATTTTTTGGTGATTTTTTAAATTCAGGTTTCATTGTACCTTATAATTATTTAAAAAATAGTTTGTTTTTTATCATTCTGGTACCGACAATAATCGAACATTTGTAAATTAATAATCTTATTCGTTTTTTTTGTTTCAGATGACTGCATGAGTGTCGAAATTTCATGGGAACCATGAGATGTCACGCAAACATTGTTATAATTACCACGATTTTCATTATTTTGACTTGCAAAAGTGTCTGATTATTAATAAAATATGTATCTATATAAAATATGTATATGTATATAAGGTAAACGCCTTCTCAAATGCCTTCTTTATTAAATTTTTATTAATCTAAATATTTAAATATTACAACTAAGTTTTAATATTATAATAAAAAAGGAAGATTTGAGATTAATATTATAAGTTTTTGTTTGTTTTTCCGGATATAGGTACATGTCCGGTCACTGGGACGTTTACTAAATTATTTTGTACATAAAGTTTCAAATCAATTTTGGATAATGTGTGTGGAAATTCTGGATGTTGAAAAGAGCAAATGATTAATATCTGAAATAATATATGTTAATTGATTAAATAATAGACTTAATTTATAAACAAACACGGAATATTTAGATCACGGTTATGCTTCGATTCTCAATAACAATTTTTCACAATAAAAATACGATAGGCGAGGTAAATAACCTTACGGATGACTCTTGTTTCTCTTATATTTACGATAATAATATTTGGTTTTCATTTTGTATCGAAATCGAGTTCAAGAAGATTAATGTTTAGTATGTATAATACATTTTTAATTTTAAGTTTTGCATTTTCATTGACTATAATTTTAAGTATGTATATTTAATAGGTTTATATATTAACTGTAATTCACGTTTGCTATTTACATTGCATTTAATATTGAACTATCTCTTTTGGCGAGGATATTGCGTTGCGGATAAAACTTTAGTAGCCTATGATGAGTTATTCTTATATCTTGCTATGGTTTATAAAAAAGGCATTAGTAATTAAAAGCAAGCTTAAATTAGGGATACACACAACAGTCTATCTCTATTCCATTCAGCTTTGGAATTTTGTGTATGTTCTTTCAATGTAGTTGGTTTGATTGACCGTAGGATGAAGAAGTTGACTATACATTAGTGTAACGCTTTGAGAATGGGAGAGAAGATGGCGAAATGTAAAGCCGAAACGTCAATTGTAGATGATTATTCAGAAAAATATTATGTCACTAAAATAAAATTTACTTATTACGGCGCTGGCTCCCAAGTATTCGTTAAACTCTCCGCATTTGTTTATATTGATTTGATCTCTAATCGCCAATACAAATTGCCAATTTGCGACAAATTTGCACGCGTGAAACGATGCTATTAGATACTTTTGAGGAATTTGACGGCTTATTTCCTGAATTACTAGTTTAATGTACACGTCCGTTGCAATAAGATGGCAGTGCGGTGCAATCGGTCGTTTGGAAATAACGTCTAGACGGATGGGAAATGAGGACCGACTCGGATTTCCGACAGGACGATCGATCGCAACCTCCGTTTTTCTTTCACCAGTTCTTACGAGATTATTCGATAAATTCAAGATAACTTCGCTGAAGGCGAAGATCTGAGATGCGATTGAGTTTCTTTCATCTCTCTCGTTCTTTTTTTTTCGTTAAAATTCTTCGTTCATTTTTAACTGATAGCTTTTTTCTGTTTGATTCAACAGAAATTTCCTAAATAACGAATGACTGTAACGATCATTTTTGTTGGGATATTTTCTACTTGATTATCAAGTAGAGTAATTTATCAATTATGTAATTTATGTAGAAATTAAGGAAAGATTTAATGTCTAAAAATATGGAGGTAAGGCTTAACACCAGAAGTAACGCGCAATATTATCGTTATATTAGATATATTACCGTTTCTATTTTTCAGCTGAACATTATATTTTTTATGTAAAAGATAAAATTCTGAAATTCTCTGACTTTTTAATAATTATGTCCTTTGTATTGATAAAGTATATGGTTTCTAATTATATTCTTCATTTTCTTAACAATTTATTCACTTGATCTTTTTATATGAGTAAGGAATGTCGATGCTTCCAGTGTTAGTGAAACAAATCAAATTAATTAGTATTTAATTAATCATTTAAAATATTCTGTACAGTAACCATAAGCTTTTCAACATTTATTGATGAAACGACCGTTTTTCATAATTCAAACTTTCCGGCTGAATAGTTTAGCTTTTTTTCACGTAGCTCTCGTTGCATGTGTAACGTTTGAAAAGTACTTATAGCCTCACAAGTGAATTTGCATGCATAATTTATTTTTTACACAGTGTGTTTTTACGTCGTTGAAAATCGCTGTTTCTTCGACTTGAAAAGTAAGCGCGTGGATAACATTCTTGTACGAATTCAAATTTGGTCATAGTGCGGCCGAGGCAACGCGAAACATGAACACTGATTTTGGGAAAGGTTGTGTAAGTGATTGAACCACCAAGGTAGTTCGAAAAGTTTCGGTTTGGTGACATGAAAAATTTGTCTCGAGGCCATGCGTCATCAGTGATAAGTTAAATTGATATGTCCTAAAAACATAATTGAAGCAAACTCGCGTTTGTCAGTTTCGAGATATTACACAAGTGTTCATTATTCGACTGTTTTTCGACATCTCAAGATCATGGGGAAAAAGCTTGACAAGTAGATATTACATGAATCACTGACAAGGGAACGGTCGAAACTGTTGCTCATCGATTTTGATGAGTTTTGGATATGTTGTAGAATGTTAAAAAATATTAGACTCCTATTTTTTTATCTGCTTATCTCAAGGTTTAGGCGTTGAAACACCTCTACGAAAATAATGGATTTTTTCGTTTTTAGAAAATATCTCACTCTTCCAATTTTTATATGATAGGCATTGATACGATTGTATTACGTTGGAGGAAGTATTGAAGTGGATGGAGACTATTTCGATTGACAAGCTGTACATATAAAGTGTATCAAATAAAAGTTTAAATTCAGAATTTCAAAACGGCTATGTTATCAGCAACAACTTAATTAATATTACGGGTTAAATCATGAAAAACGAAAAATTTACATTTAATCTGAATATTTTTTATTGTTATTTTATTTGATTACAATTTATGATTTTTCCTTTATTAAACCTTAATACTTGAATGTTGTAATACATGTTACGAATTCTTAACATAAACATTTATTATGTCTCTTAATTCATAAATAATAATAATTTGGATAACGTAACAAAAGTAACTTTTGATCGGCAAGATTGGCAAGACTTTTTGCAAGACAAACCGTGACCGACGTGATCTATCGGCGCGTCTCTAGTTTTAATGCATAACCCTCATATAGGTTTATACATATAGTCGATTAGGGGTTGAAGACCTGAGAAGGAGACGTCGCTCTTTGCTCTTTGAGGTCGACGCGACGCGACGAATAGCTCGAGCATAGTTGCGCGACGATCGAATCTAGCAGACTATTCTCGCGATGAAAAGAGAGCAGCATGTGAAAAGAGGATGAGAAGATGGGAAAAACGAAGAAAGAAAGGCATGAAAGAGAATGAGGAAGAAAAGCGAGATGAGACAATGAACGAGAAATCAAAGATGAGAAATATCGAGTTATTATATACGAAATGTTTAACGGGGGGGGATTAACAATCTTTAAATAACTTCCAATGAAAAAT
This sequence comes from Solenopsis fugax, assembly GCA_003595255.1. NCBI lineage: Eukaryota > Metazoa > Arthropoda > Insecta > Hymenoptera > Formicidae > Solenopsis > Solenopsis fugax. The sequence goes on from QKQZ01019342.1 coordinate 7,416, forward strand.
AGATAGATGTGTATATACATTTTGTAATTAAAGTTTAGTAAATTTTAGTCATAGTTTTTTTTTGGAATTTCTCCGTGCCTCACGAACTTTTTATTACATTAAAAAAGAAAAATACATATTGTAAAAAAAAATTACATCAGTAAATATTACTTATCTCAAATATTTCATGAGTTTATATATTAGTAAATTTATTATGAGTTCATCAAATTTATATATTATAAGCGTCAAATTAATTTAAAATATATTCCAAACCTTAATAATTTAATATTTTAATCAAGAAGATTAAATTAAAACAAAAATTCGATTTAATTATTTTGACTTTTCTTCGATAAAATTTTATATTTTTCCAAAAAGAATACGATAAATGTTCCAATAATGAAACATGTAACGATGCAAAGTCAAGAATTTGAACTTTTGTAAGGATTCACGATAAAATCTTATATTTAACTGAAATATTAGTCTTTAATTTCCTAAATGCTTGATCTTGTTCTTTTTAATATTGTTTATAAAATATTATCTCAACAAATACATAATGTTTCTTAAAAAATTTATAATAACTATCGAAATATAAACTCTAATCTAATTGTATGTAACAAATTAATTTTTTTAATGTTAATTTTTATATTTGAAATAACTTACCTTAATAGATATCTTAAAGTATTTTACAATTAAATTTTTATATTATAAAAAGCCACATTTAAGAGCAATATACATTTATAAGATTATAATAAAAATCAAGTTTCCGATGTCTGGGTATAAGGTCACTAGGACATTAAATTCTTTTTTTGAATACGTGACAATGAGGTTTTTTAAAATGACAAACATATTGTAAGACTGTCAAGAAATATTTTTTGTTAAATATAACTATTAGGGTAAACTCGGGTAAGATGGCCATAGTTTTTTAAAATGCAAAAACACATTTTTATTTTTGTTATTTTTTAATAATGTTTGATATATCACTTCACTGAATCTTAAAGTTAATAATATTATTGAATTTAAAAAGGAAACACTTATTAGAAATCTAACATGATCAAAATATTATAACATGTGCATTGGCCATAGTATTATGGGACGAGTTGACTGATACACGTTTCATGTTAAAAATGAATGTAACATTTTCTAAAGTGATAAATAAAACTTATAATTTTATATATTTAGTATAAACACGTATATATTTTAAATATATACATATAATTATATATGACTTATTGTTAGTTATAATTATAATATTGCAATAATAACATAAAAATCAAAATCTGATATTGCAATAATAACAACAATTATAATTCTTTTAAAGTAAGGAAAAGAAACAGATTTCTATAATTTAAAGAAAAACAATGTATGAAAAAATAAAGTAGGTCATCTTGCCCGAATTGTAAAAAAAAGATGATCATAGTGTATTTAAATAAATAGTGAAAATAAAAGTACAAATTATAAATCACGTTTCAATTTAGATTCCTTTATTATATACGTAACGTTGATTATGGTAGTTTAACAGTAATTTATTCGTTATAGCAACTTTTAGAGGACACATGGAAACTTTGCAGGTAGTCAAAAGTAAAAGTATAATATTATATAATATTCAGAATAAAATTATTTCGAATAGTGTACACATATAAATTACTATAAATATTGATTATCTTTCAGAATGACTATAAAAATGCACTATTTAGCAATTACTGGAGAAATAACAGACTAAGATCATCTTTTCCGTATGGCCATAATACCCCAATTTACCCTACTTAAAAGAAGAAAAGTAAATTAAGTAATCGTTTTTATTAGTAATAGAATTGATACTTTAATATTTTTATGTGTAGGAAACCCGCGAATGTCTTGCAAGAATTGAAGTGTACGTTTGTGTATGTATTTTCGTTAAAAAAAAAATGACTTTAATGTTATACAATACTCTCGATTGTCGAAGGAGGTTGGCTTAGAAGCGCGACATTTCATATGCGACGACGGAAGATGTGACGCAAACAGGACGCAAGCAATGAAGAAACCGCGAATGGAGAAATGTGAGTTCGGAAGAAGGATATATCACCGAGAATGTTGGGGGTGCTTATAGTAAAGGAGCTGTCGAGTGCGATTACCTGTCGTTGCCGTCGGTGGTGTCCTTGGGCACCTTAATCACGTAGTACATGTGGCCGCCGTGGGTGGTCGTCATTTTTCGATCGCGCCCAGCAACATTTGACAGCACGGCAATCTTTGAGAGAGATCTCTCTCCTTCGCTCCTTCACTCTCTCACGCTCCACCGAGCGCGAAGCCGATTCTCGTACACTCCATCGTGCTTTCACTCTTATAAAAACTCAACAGGCTAACTCAGAAGACCGACCGGAACGTCCTCGCCTCACCGGGGAAGAAGAACTTGGCCGATTTCTTTGCGCGGGCGAACTTCAACAGCAACGTAAGACTTTATTTTTAAGCGCGTTCGCGATATAGCGGGAGATCTGTTCTTCCCCAAACTCTTTCTAATTCTCTCTCTCTCTCTCTCTCTCTCTCTCTCTCTCTCTGAGTTTGCCCGTTTTCTTTCTCTCTAAAGCACGAAGAGAAAGAGAAAGAAACATGCGTTATTTCGGGGCTGCTTGCGGCTTGCCAAGAGGAAAGTCTTCCATCGAGTGTTTTCTGTTTTGGCCGATACGAAACAGTCCATCGAGTGTTTATCCGGCTCTCTTCTCTGGCGTAAGAAACCAGAAGATTGATGAGATGAACGAACGAACATTTATATCTGCGACATTTCAAAGTTGGTACGAACGCAAGATATTGGTTTGACGTGTTGATTTTCGTCACACCGAAGTGCCGCGCACGGAAACGCCAATTAAATAAGTTTATTTGTTATTCGACTTTTTAAAAAGAATTAGATATCCTTTCGCCGATTGTACGATTTATTTATTAGATACCTATATGCATTTCATTCCCCAAAAACTCATGGTGCAATTCATTACCTATATGCATTTATATTAACCTTTAGTATGCACACTAAGTTAAAATCACCGGGGCCGATTTTCAAAGTTGTGGCATTTGAACACACCTTTGAGTAATTATTGCAAACTATCTTTTGTGCTACAACTTTTCCAAAGTTCTTTTTTTTCAGTCTTTAAACGATTGAAAAAAAATTAATTAAAATCGATGCGTTACAACCCGAAATATAAGCAATAGAAAACGTCAAGTGAAAAATACGCAATGTGTACACTGAGGGTTAATACTAAAATTTATAATTTTTCGAAGTCTATAATATCGCGACTTTGATTTTAAAGGCAAATTCTAAATGAAAATTCTCTCCGTATATTAATATATATATATATACATATAATAAATTATTTAGTACATGTAATATATATTTACTATAATTTTAGTAAAATTTAATTAAACTACACATTTTATAACACTGTTCAACAAAAATGATTTTTTTTTATCAGAATGTGACTAGTTATTTTCTGTAGCTTTTTTTAAATGCTAAATACAAATCCGATTTTTAAATTGCTTCATAACATTACAATTTTAAGAAATTTGCAATTAAAGTTGCAAAAGAAGGTTATAAGTTTTTCATATACCTTGTTATATTATAACTATTATGTCTGACAAGCTGAAAAAATTTTAATGCAATAAAAATTAAATACGTTGTTAAGATTTGAAGTCTTTAAAATAAACTTTTTGCTTCGGCTATGGTTAATAAGGTATTCATGATTAATCATTAAATCATGAAATTATGAAAAATTATAATAAAATTCTATGAAGTTTACTTATATTGTCTTACGACATGATTCAAAATTGAGGATAAATTTTAAGAAAAAAGTCTGGGTAAGGTATAGGGTAAGGTTGTCGAAATCGCACCACTTTTGACATAAATGCTTATAACTAAGAAATTATGAGGAATATTTTTAAT